>JANHGB010006614.1:5781-18383 GCA_026283785.1 Coracopsis vasa
GCAGGATCCCCTCCCTGAGCTGCTGCTCACGCTCTGAGGGTGCAGCCCAGCACATGGGGGGGTTCTGGGCTCAAGCTGGGTCATGGGGAGCTCCTCATTGACCAACACCCCCAAGCCCTTCTCTTTGAGCTGCTCTGACTCCCTCCTCCACCCAACCTGTAGCTGGGTTTCAATAAGGAATCCTCATGGTAGGCAGCACACAAAGCGAGCAGCAGAGGTAGCCAATTCCCATCTTAAAGAGCCTGTGACCTCAGTATGAAAGCATCACTGACAGGGGCAAAAGCAGAACCTAAAAATCAGGGAAAAACCAGAATTCCCAAACTGGAGATACTTGGAGCCTGCCCAGGATCCAGAAGTCTCTCTGCAGGCTTGGAATAAAGCAATAAAACCCCACAACATCGTCAACTTACACAATGCTCAAGGCTAAACACTTGGGAAGAGACATGACTTCATATGCTTAAGATCATCAAGTCCACCAAGAGAACACTGAGGCATCCAAAATGATAGCAAATATATCAGTAACAAACCTCAGCCCAGGGATGCTCAGAGCACACGTGGACAAGCTGGACTTGCCTAAGATGAGAAAAGAAAACAAGAAAGAATGACTCCAGGCAAAGGACATCAGCGGGAAGCTTTCCCAAGGAATTCAATGGTTTTCCAGATAAAACATCCACCTCAAAACAACCAAACCAGAGCAATTGGATCAAGCTGAACTCAATTCAAGAGGTATCTCAGTGCCTGCAAACCCATTTTCCTTGCCAGAAAACATCACAAGTGGAGAACCCTCTATAGCTCTAATTGAGAGCCAAAGGCCCCTGAGGTTACTTAGGCAGCTTCGAAAGCATTGCCTGAAGTGCGTTCTGTTGCCTTCTCATCCCATAATGCAACTTCTATCCCCATGTAAGCTTCCAAATCCTCTCACAGTTACAAGTTGCCACCATAATTTGATGTCTGATCCCCCTGCTCTCACAACGTGCAGCTCCAAACGCACTCTGTTGGCACTGACCATGAAATCACTCGCTGTGATTTGTTTGCATATATATTGAAAAATCAAGTGATGTTAGCTCAGATTTGGGAAGCAGGGGTGGGGGCAGAGAAAGGGGAAGATCTCAATTCCCTACCATGCATACACTAAGCAACCTGCTGCTCCACGCTGCAGGGGCTCTTGTTCTTTCTCTACACTTTGTCTCTATTTACACCTAGTAAAACAAGCTGAAATTTGAGTTAATGCAGCAGCAAGTTTACTACAGATACAAGCAAAAAGGCCAGGGAATAGGTCAAAGAAATGGCATCACTGAATTTCAGTCTAAACCCATAAGACAAGATGCTGATGCTGTTGTGCCTGACCCTTTGTTAAGCAGCATCCCTTCTACTCACTGGGTGTTTTCATATACACAGGGTGCAGATGATTGCTAGTGTAAATCAGTGTAGCTGCACTGACTTGTGGGGGATGATACCAACAGAGGGTCTGGCACAAACACCATCACGAGAAGCCAGGAATGACAAATACTAAGGAGAACAAAAGAATTCAATCCAGGAGAAAATGAGAAATCAGTATTCTTCATTATGAGCCCTGCTTGCCTCCACCACCTGATCGGTCCAAAGTGATGGAGAATAAATTCAGGTCTCAGTATTGTAAATCCAGGCTGATAACTCCGCTGCACCCAGCAGGGTTGAGTTTATAGGTAGGAATGGTCCTAGCCAAGCATTGAACTGGTGGGACTTTGTCATGCTGCTATGGCCTAAGTTCATCCCTAAGCTCTGACTCTTAAAAGCACCTATAGAGTTTGCCCCCTCTGAGCCTCTAAACTGCTCATGTGGGGAATATTAAGGAGGAGGAGGAGGAGGCAAGGAGCAAGGTGCAAACACTGAGCCAATGCAGCAGAGCCCTCATGAAACCTTGCATGTGCTACAGTGCTCTTGTTTTCCAGCTGCCTCCCTCCAATGCATACCCTACACCCAGAATTAAGCAGCACTGTAGCTGTGAAGGTTAATAATTGACAATGGACAGTAAAGAGTTATCATAGGCATCAAGCTGGAAGTCAGTGATGCTAAACACATCATTGTCCAGTACAGCTCTATTTGTTTCAGGTATGCTGCCGAACATTTTCTCATGCCCAAGATATTACTCTCCTGTGCTGGCAGGAATATCTGAGGCAGATCAGGCTGCAACTGCTTCTGGAGGAAATTGGGTTTCTCCGCTCTATTAGGAGCATTTTCATTTTTATGATTAAAATCAGCAAACAATATTCTCCCCGGTTAAAGGGAAACGTGCAGAAGACGACTTCCCTCTAACTAGGTTTCCTAATACTTATCTAAAGTGCTCTGAAAAGGCATTAATAAATAAGGATGAAAAATGAAAACTGCATAGCTAACCCGTTCCATGAAGTGCATTTGCTGTGAGTTATGGACAACATGCTTTAGAGGAATAATAATAATAGTTCACACTTCTGCACAGCACCTTTCACTGGAGGGACTCCCATCAATCAAAATACAAAGCTTTAATCAGAAAGGAAGGCATCAACTTCTCCATTACACAAAACCAGGTAAATCAAGGCAAAGACAACCAGCCAACAGTTCAAACCACAGTAGACAGATTTCTGTGTAGACCCTTATTGAGTGGAAGTACTTTGATGTGTGCTCATGATCTACCCAAATCAAAGGGACATCAGGCTAAAATTAAGCCTGTACCTGCGTGGTTGGAGTTTGTGTGTTCTGGAGATGATGGGCTGTTCTTTCGCCAATAGACAGAGGGAAATACAGATGGATAGATGGAAGAATCAAGACTATCGCATTCATGATTATCCAAATCAAAGGGACATCAAGCTAAAATAAAGCCTATACCTACGTGGTTAGAGTTTGTGTGTTCTGGAGGTGATGGGCTGTTCTTTCACCAATACACAGAGGGAAATACAAATTGATGGATGGAAGAATCAAGACTATCGCATTCCAGAAAGCAAGCTATGTTGGAAGATGTCTACAGCAAAACAAGGAAGGCCTTCTGACAGATCCCAAAGGTGTTCAGCCAACTGGTTCCTGCCATCATGATAGAAGTTAGGTACCAAAATACTTGTGATAGTCTGGACCACAATGATCTAACCAAATGGCATACAGGGAGGCTTGGACCGTATGAGGTCCCTCAGGCACCACGTTGCCAGCTGGACTTATCTCTGTCTGCATCTATGCAGCTAAGTCAGCTAACAGCCAAAACTGTGTGTGGTTGGTGACTCATTGAGCATGCTGTGGGGAAGAAAACCGACGTTTTCACTCTAATATGTGAGCTCAGACCTTACAATGGCATCCAAAAGGAAAAGAACTCACAGAAAACGTAACACAACGGACAAATGGAAGGAACTGAGAGGCCTTTTCTTCAGCCCTAGGTTCCAGGGCTTTGCATCTTCCGGATCATAAAGAAGGGGAGGGCAGCGGATTCATGCAGGTTATAAAGGTCTAAAAATGTGTCACTTTGCTTGGGATGAAGGACAGGGGGAAGAAAGAACAGCTCAATTCTGAGTTCAATAATAATAATAATGAAAGTCCTTGAGGCAAAAAGGGGGGAAAAAAAGGAGGGGGAATTACTTGGCACACAGGGATATGCAGGAAGCTCTGAAAGACCTGGATAATGCACCATCAAAATACAACCCTTTTAAAAGAGCACCTTTTCTTCCCTGCTCAGGTTGTCGTCTTTTGTTCCATCTCATTTCAGTGCCCATCAATACATCTGTCTTTTCCCTTCTCAGCTGGATGGGGTTGACAGTAATCCAATTGGATCTAAGCCCAGATGCCTTTCTTTCTTTCTTCCTTCTTTGTAATCTGTCCCAAAACCAAAATGCACAAAAGGCTGGCATTACTTCCCATTCCAAGTCAACCTCTATTGCAAACCAAACCCCCATCCTAACAGCAAGGGATACATCCCAGGAAATTCATTACAGAAATTACACAGATAAAAAGGAATTCCTTTCCCTCAATGCCTGGGCTCTTTTAGCACAGCAATCTGACTCTGAATACGCAGTCATATAGAAGGCACAAAAGAGTTCTGAGCCATCTTTAGCTACTCAATAATGGCCAATCCTGCAGTGAAAAGGTGGACAGCTTCACAATTTCACACCCAGAACCACACAGAGGCTGGAAGGGCCCCATTGGAGATGGTCTAATCCAACACCCCATTCAAACCAACCACTCATGATCTTGTCTGATTGAGCTTTGAATATCTCCGAGGATGGAGACTCCACAAACCCTCTCTGTCCCTGAATTTGACCACCTGCACATTAAGAACAAAGCTTCTGTAGCCACTTAGGTCTCTGACAATGAGAAGGAGCTGCTCCACACCACACCAGTGTCACCACCATACTGAGCACAGGGATGCTGTCCCTTCTTCACAGAGCACTGTGGCTTTTGGCTGCTTTGATGCACCAAGTGCAGCATTTTCCAGCTCTCCATCAGTTGGACTCCAAGTCAGCACTCAGGGTCAGGCTCTCCTGCTATAAGCAGAAAGGGTGCCTGACCCTCAGCTTGATTAACTGCTTTTGCAAACCTTTCTTCCTAATATACTTCTTGGTTGGAGAGAGGAAACTTCAATGGTGTGCTTATAGAAAAGCACAAAGGACAAGCAAACAGATCAGAACTGGACCCCTGAGAGAAGCCTGTACAATCTCAGCCCTGCCTGCAGCCGTTCTGAAGATGCACTGAACTACCCAGGGGCAAAGGCCACCATGCTATTCTGGGTTGCTTCCTGTAAAATTCAGTAGCTGCCAATTCAATACGGCCACGCTTTGGTGCCTGAGAAAGCATCCTTGAGGTTCCCACCTCCTCTTTCTCTTTGTAAATAAGTGATAACCTCTGAGTCTTCAGAGAAAAGGCTGAACACGTCATTGAAGTGTACCTTGAGCCTCAAAACCCAGGCCAAACCTGACATCTCGCTCCCCCTGCTCCCTCCTGGTTTAGCACACCTGACTTTGTGAGCAGTCAGAACTGATAACGCTGCTGGATTCCTTTCAGCTCAGGGCAATGGGGTTGCCACATTCCTGCTTTGGTTTTTATAACAGCTGGCCACATCTGTGCCTGTGGGAGCTCGGCAGGAGCCAAAGGCCCATCCACTCAACAGCCCATAGCAAGCAACCAGACAAAGCGATGCCCAGATTTATCTCAGCATCTGCAGGCACCGATGTTCTGCTTGCGCTGCTGCAGGGAGCAGCTCCAGAGCCAGCCTGCTGTGCAGCACCTGCAGAGCCACAGGGACCTGTTAACCACAGGATCCCAGCTTCTGGAGCTGCTTGTGCTTTGTTTTCCTCCGGTCTATGTCAGTTGGCATCAATGTGAACGCAGTCAGAGAGAATTTATACATCTCTGGCTCTGCCTCCTGTCAATGTAATGTGCCCTCACTGTGCATCTGCCTGCAGGACATTCCCCTGGCCTCACACACCCTTTATTTACACCTCCTTCTCTAGCATATGTGTTACAAACCACACTGTTCTGTGCTCTGCAGAGCCAGCTAGCTGCTCTCCTTACAAAAGGGTACAAGAGACAGACATTGGTTGAATACATCCCTCTCCGGGAGCTCGAGCTGAGTGAGGTTTCCAGTTCCTCCTTCTCTAATTCAGCCTGATTTGAATTAACCCTGAAACAGGGGAGGTTAGGAAGCTCTCAGCAGGAATCTTTCCGATGACAAAATGGTCTTGGCTAAAAGAAAGAGCTTAAGAAAAGCTTAGGAAACAGAAACAGAGCCCCCATTCCACCCACAGGACTTCAAAGCCATCACCCAATCTTTCTAAGAGCTATATTCTCACTAGTGCAAGACACTTATGTAGTTCTCCATCCTCAGCACATCAGTGTTGCCTCCAACAAAGGGCTCGGTCCGTGCTTGTTCTTGCTCAGGGTATCACAGCTCTAATACAGGAACAAAGCTCATTGCTAATGGCAAACCAACCAGGAAACACAACCATTAGGATTTCATACCCTCAGGTTCATTGCTTTTCACAGCAATGCCAGGACCTAGGACCAGCACATTTCAATGCCTGATTTTCCTTTAGTAGCCACTAACAGCTATGGAAAACCAACTCCAAGAAACACAGTGCACAAGACCCCTCATTTTCCACCTTCATCAGAGATGGTTAAACCTAAAACTAAAGCAGGTATTTTCCCCTCTCCTGTTGCCTCCTTTACGCCACTCAGTCACCATGGCCATTCATTTTAAACATCACCAATTGCCATCTTTTGGCCTTTCAAAGCACATCTCACCCATCTGCACTGGCAAGACCTTAAACACAGGAAAAAACAGGGTTTTGAGTCTTGTCAAAGCCAGGGAGGATGACAAGGGAGAATGTGCTAAGATACACCCAAGCTGGTGAAGAGGAGGTGTAAAAGACACCATCTGGATAGCCCGCACCACAGGGTGGATTCACTCAAAATGAGGATAGGCAATGCTGAAGTGGTGATGTTACTGCCCTCCTTCAGGGCAGCCACAGTTGCTTTAATGTTAGCACTTATTGAGCTATTAAAATGGCTTTATCAGGTCCAAAGGTCCATCCAGCCCTGTATGAGTCTGGCACATCAGCAGAGTGGTACAAGAAGTCAAACACGAAGCAAAGATTACACCCTCATAGCCACCAACAACTGGGCTTGCAAGGACTGCATTGCCTTATCTTATTATATCCCACCTCATCATCACTTTGAAGCTCTTTTAAAGACCCATACATGTAACAGAGCATTTGCTTTCCCAATTCTGCTCATGTTCAGGAAATCTGCTTATTTCCAAGAAGCAACCAGAAATCAGGAAAACCCATCAGCTACTTCTCTATGGAGACAGCCCTGTGAAAACAGGGACATCACACAAAGTTAGAGGCCAATGTGGGGTAAAAGGCTGGTAAGGTCCCATCTCCACTCTTCTTATTCAAGCATAATTGAGTCCAATCTATTCCAGACACAAGCCCCTGCCCAAAAGTCAGCTGGACTCTGGCTCATGTAAATCAATAGAGTTTAGGACAAAAAGGAGTTATTGGCTCCCCTCGTGTGACACGCTGTGGAGCTGCTCAGTAGCAAGGGGGGAGATGCTAAACAAATCCATCCCCAGGCTCAGAAGTCAAACCTCAACTGAAATGGACTTTGCACGTTCCCTTTGTGTTTGCGCTTCTTCTTCTCACCTTTGGTCATCTCTTTGTGCCAATGAGTTCCAAACAAGGGAAGAGATGGAAACCGCAGCATCTTCTGACAAGATCCGTCTTCCATTGCATTTACAGCTCAGTTTTATACACCTCAAGAGCTCTCACACTTCAAATAAGCCAAGGACAAACAGGAATATCTGAAATGAACCTCCAAACCTTTTGATGTTTTCCCCAGCATATGCAAGGAAGGCAGCTGCCAATCTCAGTACACATCGAGTCAGACTGAAATATATAGCAACTGTTTTATACCAGAGCCTTGCAATGATTCAACTTAAGCTCGAGTTTCCATATTCTATGGCTAAATATTGCTTACATAAGAAGAATGTTGGCTCGAGTTCTTCCAATGCTGATCATGGCACCTATTTGCTCCATGAACTAATAGTGGCACTGATTTATCTTTCCTTTGGGCAGCTCATCTGTTTAAACTGCTAAACACCAATTCCTAATACTGCTTGCAGAAGCTGCAGTGCGTTTGAAAAGCATCTAACCCTGCTTCCACCTACACTGGTGGGATCAGGGCAGTTCTGCCAGGGCAAAACCAGTGCAGGATTCCAGCCTGGCCATTTATCTTTGGGATGAGAGCTAAACTTGATGGTCCTGACCAGTTTTTGAGCCTTCAGACCTTCCGTGGCACACAGGCATGTGAGCTGTACATCTAAAATGCTGTGCTAATCCCACCTTTACAAATACACATTCAGGAAACACCATCTTCCTCTCTCGCTTCCTACCACTGTGATTTACAAGGTGAAATTAAAACCACACACATCCCAGTGCTTGGGGTTTTACATCTTGGGTCACTGAGTTGTAAAAGCTGCCAGTGAATTTTAAATGCTTTGTTTTGATTTAGCCATCACTGCATTTATCTGGAATATTCAGTTGCGTTGCACATCACAGGAAACCTGATTTAGGGATTGCAAAGTGCATGCAGAGAGACTACAAAACATATTTCTTTATCACTTCCCCTAATAATAATATATGCAGCTCACCCACCCCAAAGATGTGCACATATTCATACAAATGTGTAAATGCATAAATGTGCATGTATCGCACATATTTCTATTAAATCCTTCTCTCCCTAACTACATTTTTGATGGCAAGATCAGGTACCATGTCAATACATAATGAGAGGCTCTGCAATGCCTCCCTGCCACCCCCTCACCTCATCACCCCTGCTAGCACATATCAAATTCAGCTTTAAGCTCCATTTCCAGCTCCCTGGGTGCCTTTTCCTCCTGCTGCTGCTGTCAAAGGCGGAAAGACTGGAGCAAAACCAGGCCAAGTAATTGCATCCTTCGTCCATCCCTTTGGTGAGGGTGTGGGATTGCTCCTGTGGTCCTCTGCTCCCACCCAGCTTCCCTCTTGCTGCTGGGCTAGAAGAGATTAAACAGAACCATGGGGGCATTGCTTCCCTTACAATGGAATGGAAAAGACCTGCTTTTCCTTCTGGACTCATCCCATGAACACTGGGAGAACAGGAGGAAGGCCAAATCATTCACAGGAAAATGGAAGGATGCATGTTCCGTGACAGCATCGTTTTCTTTCCCCAATCTCATTTCTCTAAAAGCCAACAATTCCTGCTATTTCATCTCCAAAGCACATCAGCTGCTAATGGCATCACACAGTGCCTCATCACCCACTGGGTTTTATTAAATAAGCCCAATGGTAGTAAAAGTTGGGTCCTATTATGCGAGATGCTCTCAAAAGCTCTGGCCATGTGCAGCCTTTGTCACCAAACATACTCAATCTATACACCCCCTTTTGCAAGTAGTGAGGTGTGGGAAGCAATGGGATGATTAAAACCATGCAGAAAGCACATATACACACTATTTCAGTCAGTTATAGGCACTAATCCCAGCTTTCCCCACCCACTCAGCTATTTTCAGCTTGAACTCTATTGCACTTCATGCTACTGGACAGGGGACATAGGGTGACATCACTCGAGGGCTTGTCATGACCTGCACCAATTCAACCACATAAATCCACATCCTCACACCTCCATTCACACTTGTCATTGCATCCTCCTGCTTCATTGCCACAACTGAGACCAACTGCACAGAGTAGTTTGTTAGCAAAAACATTCCTGAAGCAGCATCTCTGGGACAAGGCTGGAATCCCTTCTAACTGCTCCTACACACTTGTTCTGGGTACTTGTGGTTTTCCCACTCATCGGCTGATCCCCTTTATCCGCCTCCTGGGGATGCTCTGAGCCTTACTTGAGCTTTAAGGCCCCTTCCAACCCAAACCAGGCTGGGATTCTATAATGAATTGATTTCTACTGCAGAGTGTTTTGGGATCATGAGACAAAAGGCAGAGAGAGATTCAAAGGGGGTGTTTAGAGCATCTCGACACCGTGCAAAGGACCAGAGCAAAAACCAAGCCAGGAAACCCTATTTTGCAATGGCTCCTCCACGCAGGGGTTAACTTCAATCTCTGCTCATGATTAAAAAACAGCTAGCCTAGTTGTTTGCAGTTATTTATAGGCTGAAGAGGTGGTGTACATTGTGCTAGCAGCTCTTTTCAAGCTGATGAGGTTTGCGTTACAACTTCAGGTACAGTGAGGTCTGCTGACAGCTCGTTGTTCTTACAGGTTCAACATTACACTTTCTGTCACATCACAGCCAGAACTGCATTAGAATTCCTCCCCTCTTCCCCAAAGGCCATTGAGAACACCAGGGAGCTGGGGTGGGATAGAAAAGAGGAAGATCCTCTTTCATCTATGTCATAAATGGGAATAGATGGAAAAGAGGAAGATCCTCTTTCATCTATGTCATATATGAGAATAGATCAGAAGGAGATTGACCATGAATCTACCTCACCAATCTGGACTTGTAGTTTTTCAGCTCCTCCTAAGGAGGAGGTTTCATTGTCCTTACAATGGCACCGGGAAGCACAGCTTTGTGTTCACAATTAGGTTCCTATATAGTACAGAGGCTGTGATTTTAAGGATGAATCAGCATGGCACAGTGTGGTCTGTCCCCTACAAAGGGAGGAATTTGCAGGACTGAGATTCAATTCATCCTTTCTATAGATTAAAGAGATGGGGCTTATCCATGGATAAGTTGTGGTAGTTCTCAACACAGAGGTCTTCGAGTTTACTCCACATTTGAGAGCTGAAAGTACTGAACTTGTTGGGCACCTTGGGAAAGCCTTTGCAAACCTGATGCCAAAATGCTCTGAATCCAAATCCAGAAGTTCGCATGGACCACACAACAACCCTGTCCTACTGCTCTGTATCTCTTATAGCCTTTTCCATCAGTGATGGAGAACACTGCAAGATCCCTTCCTCATGTTAGTGTCGATGACTGCAGAGATTGCGGGGCTAAGAGAACCACAAGTAGCACCTCTCCCTCCCTGTTGAGCCCCTTTAGTGCTAAAAGCTGACTTAGAGGAGAAAATGCACACACAGGGAGGGAAGGAAGGTGAAACCAGGCATTTGGGATAGTTAAACACTCCACTTACTGTACAACACGTCGAGTATGTTTGGAGAGCATTAACAGGTATTTATTCAGCCAGAAGGCAGGTTTATGAAGATACTCTATAAAATTAAACGTTGAGCCGAGATAAATAACAATAATATAACTATACTCGACGTGACTCCAGTATCTGCCTTAAATCAAGGTAATTAAAAGCTATTTCAGCTGCCAAAAGCAGTAATTCAAGGCATGCTGCAACTTTACGGACACATTTCCATTAAGATCCATCAGTTATGAGTAATATAATTTCCTCTTCGCTGAGCACTGCTTACCCAATTCCACCTTTTCCTTAATAACAGGCATTACTTAATTCTCCAAACAGCTGTGTAATTTAACTAGGCGTGGTAAAAATCCACTGATGAGCCTGCCTGCAAGCCTGAACATGCAGAGCGATGGAGAGAAGAGGCTTCTTCACCAAAAAGCCTTTAAATGTAGGACAGCATCACGATGTGGGGCAATGGTCTAAAAGGTGCAATTATCATAATATGCTTGGAAGGCAAAAGATTAAGCTTTTTATTATTCTATGACATTTTTGGTTATATTTTATGGCCCGTAATTACAGAGGTTTCTTTTTGATTTCATTGCCTCAACATCTCCCAGGTTAATTATGTTGTCAAGAGGATGTCGGAAAGCCACGGCTAAAATGATGATTCTCATTAGATGATGATCTAATCAATTTTGTGGGGTAATTTTGGTCCAGCCTATTCTACCAACACACACATCCTCTACATGGAAAAATCCGTCACGCTATATTATACTGTTGTCCTTGTGCTACTACAGTTAAGAGCCTGTCAGCGGTTGTGCTACAACCTCTTATATCTGAGGTTTATAAAATAGATATAAAAAGGAATATAAAATCATTCCTGGCTGACATTTGACAGGCATTTCCATTATGGAAACCAACTATATTTAGTTGGAATTTTGGTTCTATTTGAATATAGAGTGTCCATTTGAATAGGTAACAGTCCTACCTGTTATCCAAAGCGCTGTTAAAACCAGGGATTGAGCCAGGAACCAGAGCCGCAGGTCTAAACCACCCCTGAGAAAGGGGAAAATGCCTTGCCTGATGCTCTGCCTCTACTCTATCACATAACTAAGGGTTTAGCTTTACCAGCATCATAAACTGAACTACGTGGCATTAACCAGACACACAATTATGAGAGGATCTGCACCCTACAAATGGCAGAAGATGAGATACAAACAAAAAGCCTTGAAAACATCCCCAAACCAAGTAGTTAAAATGCCCATGTTCTATGAGAAGAACTTGGTCTAACTGCTGATAAAAAAATGAAGACCTGTTTTGTAACATATACAGGATGTATACAAATAACAGAGTCATGGAATGGTTTGGGTTGGAAGGGACCTTAAAGCTTATCCAGTTTCAAACGCCTGCCATGGGCAGGGATGCCTTCCAGTAGAAGGGAATTACTCCTAAATGGGGAATTGCCACTTCATAAGCCTTGTTCTGGGACATTTAAACACTTCTGATGTTCAGCCATAGGTGAAACCATGAAATAGAAGGTCAGAGCTTAGCGATGGCCAGCTCGAAACGCACAAGCAACTCATCGTACTTTCTCCTTGCCATGGTTAACCAGATACATTTCAGTCCTGCCTGCATGCCCACGTCTTGTGCTTGCTTGCTTCCTACACACATTGCAGTTGGCTTTTCACTGCCAAAAATGTCTCGGGGAGGGGACTTTGCAAATGGCATCTGTGCACATGCATCGTGGCACTGCTGTAAACCATACCCGCGCTGACCTTTCTGCTCCAGAACAGGCAGGATCCAGGCAATGCAAGGAGCTCAGAGAGCCCTCCAGTACCTGGAGGGGGGCTATAGGGATGCTGGGGATGGACTCTTCATTAAGGACTGTAGTGACAGGACACGGGGTAACGGGTTCAAACTGAAACAGGGGAAGTTTAGATTGGATCTAAGGAAGAAGTTCTTTACTGTGAGGGTGGTGAGGCACTG
>JANHGB010006614.1:26094-58711 GCA_026283785.1 Coracopsis vasa
CTGCTCTGAGGTCTCCCCTTAAGGAGCCTTCTCTTCTCCAGGCTGACCCAGCCCAGCTCTCTCAGCCTGGCTCCAGGACAGAGCTGCTCCAGGCCTCGCAGCATCAATGTGGCCACCACTCCAAGACACAAAATAAAGCACACGGCCATTAGATCCCATGTGTGTTTCTGCAGCAGGAAGGCAGAACCAAGGCGCTGGTACAAAAACTGCCAACATTTCATCAACCTGGCCCAAAAAAGTTCTGGGGGACTTCAAGAAGCGCTACTTTATTGGGAAAGCCAAATCATCACCTATGAAATACTTACACTTCTGACAGCCTGATCATCCGGGATGCAGGCAGAGAGATCTCATCAGCATTTTTCAGCATGGCAAAGACAGCTGAGAAATTAAAGGAGGGTGATAAAGTTGTACCAGATAATTGCAAGAAAGCAAGCTTGAAAACAGATACATTACCCTGCAAAATGGGCTCTTGCTGTTATCACAATAATCCTTAGGGGCATCTTCAGTCCTATAGAGTTTAATAGGAATGAAGCCCAATAGGATTTTGGAGACAGTGCATTAAAAGTCCTTATTTGTTAGAGAAAATGATAACCTTTCTGTAGGGTTTTAGAAGCTCCTCAGCAGAATTACATAGCACAGCCAACATCTCCTATTACGTTTAACAGGATGATTTAAAGCCTTTTTTCTTAACACCCATGCTACAGATATAACAAAAATCACTAGTGTTTATCTTAGAAAGGAGGAAAATACCTAATAACAGAGGAAATAATCCCTAGGGAAAACAGAACGTACATCCCTTGATAAAGTATTAGGATAAATACAGTTTCTTTCAACATCATATTCCGGTACCATGGAAAACAAGAGGTCAGAATAAAGAGTCAGAATAAAGAACATCTGGAGTTACAGGAGGAGGGTTACAAGAATTAACACTGGGGGTCTTTCAAAGGGGTAGAAATGGCCACATATCATAGAATATCTGATATCTCATCTATTGGGTAAGGAAATCTATCATAGAATCATGGAATGGTTGGGTTGGAAGGGACCTTAAAGCTCATCCAGTTCCAGCCCCCTGCCACAGCCAGGGACACCTTCCACTACAGCAGCTTGCTCCAAGCCCCGTCCAACCTGGCATTATGTGTATCTATAACCTATTGTGGCTTCATGCATCATAAAATCCCACTGATTTCTTGTGCTTTCTCTTAAACCAGATGCCAGCAACCAACGTCAGCAACAGCCTAAGGCTTCTCTCTTGCCTCTCTTTAGGATAAGAACTGAGCAGACAGTTGTTTGAGCAGTGAAAGCTATAAAGAGGAGCCCAGGTTTCTGAGCCTTCAGTAGCACTTGTGGCTGTTTCCAGGTCTGGACCTTGGGAGGACAAGATTCTTGTCATGCACAGATATTCTTGGCATGAAGGAATTCAACACAATTGGGCAGGAAATGGCATCAGCAGCAGCTCCCCACACACACACCAGATTAATCAGCAGAAATGGGTACTTCGGGTTAGGACAAAGCAAGTGCCTGGCTCCTTCTGCATCTCATTTCTACGAAGCTGCTTGACAGCAGGCTCAGACTGGGATAAATGACAGGCAAAGAGCTCTCTATTTGGCCAAAGGAATAGAAAGGTGCTTTTTAAGAAGATGAGAAACAGAGCCTACAATTTCCCACTGTCAGCTCTGAGGTGAGACTGGTGTAAATCAGCTCCCATCCAAACCAAAGGACCCTTGAATACCAGCTCAAGACTTTGCCATTGGGAGGTCTGTGATGCCAGAAAGTTCTCCTGTGGACAGGTTTCACACACACCTCAAATCCAGTTGAACTGAGAGGGTTAAAACCTGCCAGAGCCTAAAACATGAATTAAAGAGCAGCGAAAAACAAGTGCCAAAATCCTCCTTTCATACTGGTGTATTGCTAGTACATCATTAGCTCCGGGGAAGTCTGCTCTGATTTGTAGCAGAGAATGGGAGAAGTGAGACCTCTTTATCATTCTGTTGGAAAGTCTCTCCCACATTAAAGAAATCTTCTTCATCCTTTGCTTTTCTATTGAGTTTTCAATGCTAGAAAAGCATTACACCCAGAACTGAGGTTTTCTCCCTTTATTATTCAGTCTTTCTCCCATGGCTGCCAACGCAGAGGTTACATTAAAAGCAGCAGCAAACTGGGTTAGAGGATTAAGGAGCAGTGAGCTTTCAAGTGTGCCACACATCTGATTTCCCTGCTTTTCACCTCAGGTAGAGATGCCATGTACTTGTGCAAAAGGAGCGCACAACCTTATCAAAGTGGTGGGGAATCAAGTTGGTGGTTTGTAGTTAATATCACTCCATCACCAATGGCAGAGCTGTTATGAAGGGGGAGCCTCCTGCCCCAGTTTCCTCCTAGTCACAAGATTCAGGCAAGGAGAAGGAGGAAGAAGCTTGTTTAAATGCTCTGTAAATCTGGGAATACAAATAAGTCCTCACCTCTGATGGAGCTGGAGGTTGAGGCTTAAGAGTAGGGATGTGTTTGTGCAAGCACAGGGAGTACTGCAACTACAACCACTATGAAAACATCTGAAAGTCAAGATGATTGAGCTGGTCTAGTGGAAGGTGTCCTTGCCCAATGCATGGGGATGGATCTAGGTGATCTTTAAGGTCCCTTCCAACCCAAACCATTGTGGGATTCTATGAATTACAGAAGCAAATTAAGACTACTTAATTATGAATTAAGGGGTCTACACAGGATTCCAATATAATTTAACTCAAACTAGGTCAACCTAAATTCACAGTGGATTGAGAGTCCCAATTCATTTAACAATCTTATTCTTCCCCTTTGGGGGTACTCTGTGAAGTCCAACAAAGCTCTTCCTACTATAAGGCAGGGAAAAACATCAGGATGCAATTGATAGAAGAACCTAGCTGGGATGCTGACTGCATTTCAATGGAGAGACAGTAACTGAGGGCTGGATGCTCACCAGAACTAAGCACTGGGAGGTCCCTTAGATGAGCAGAACCGAATTCACTTCCACCAGCTGAGAATCAAACCTGGGAGTGGGGTGCAGAGGTGAAATCTAAATGAACCATTGAGAAAATGCTCCCTAAGAAGCTGATTGTGCCAGCTGCCAGCTTCCTGTAGCTGTGGTTCATTCCTTGTCATTGTCCAACATGTGCAGCCAAAAGCTGGTAACTCCAAGTTCTTACTAATGGCAGATGGAGAACCAGGTCAAGGATGCAGAACATGAGTACTTCTAACTATGAGCAGGTTGTAAACCAGTAAGGAAATGGGGTTTGTGGCTGTGGAAGGGAACAGGTTAATAGGTACCAGCTACTCATCTACCTCCCAAACAGCTTAACAGTTAACTGGACATGGGCTGCAAACTGCAAGCTTGAAGGAACTACTTCAGCAAGAGCAAGAGCCATCCACATGTGCAGAGGGCTTGGGACTGGAATGCCCATGTTTGTGCATTTAGGTAGCAGTGAGATTTTCATTGACTCTTAAGAAACTCCATCCCCATGGTTTGCAGCAGATGTCCTCCAATCTGCACACACAACCCTCCTGCCATTTCCTTTTGGATGGGGTGCAAAACTACCCCATCGAGCACTTGGGATCATTAAGAGATCTGCTGGCATTTAGCAGCCCCAGCATCCTTGCCAAACTCCAATTTGCTTTATCACCTGCTGCCTAACCAGGATCTTTGCATGTAAAATCAGTGTATGGCTCTTGACACGAAGCCGAGTAAAACCCGAACTGCAAAGGTTTGCAGGCTCTGGACCATTCTCAGGAAAATAAAAAGAACTGATATCAGGGAAATCCCAGTCTCCAACAGGGAATTAAACAGGAATACAAACAAGGCAGAGAGCTAGGGAAGAGGAGAGCTCCCCTAAAGCTAAAGATTTAGCTTTTATCTTCCCTAAAGATTTGATCTCCAAAATCAGTGTAACAGAGACTGAGATTTGGTTGCCCCATCCCTGGCAGTGTTCAAGGCCAGGTTGGATGGGGCTTGGAGCAATCTCCTCTAGTGGAAGGTGTCTGTGGCAGGGGTTGGAACTGGATGAGCTTTAAGGTCCCTTTCAACCCAAGCCATTCTGTGATTCTATGATAAAGAGATTCTGATATATTTATTAATGCTACAAAATCTGTGGCAGGCATCAGAAATGGACCCTGATGTCTCGATTTGGTTGACACAGCCACAAGACTAACCTACAATTAACCTTATAAACACACAAAATAATCCAGTACCAATAAATCAGTCCAGATTATCCTGATTTTAGGGCCAACCTAAACAGGACAACAGACTTGGACAAGCTGTTTCCATGCAGGAGTCCTGCAGGTGGAAACTCCTCGTGGTGACCTAGTTCAGCAGCCTGCTCCAACACGAGCCCTCAAACACCCCATAGGAGCTGGGCTTTCCCCTGTGATGTGCTTGTGCAGCACAGACACGTTAGCTCTGCACCGAGCATCAGCATCACTGAGGCAGCACCATGTGGCAACCAGCTTCATTCCCCATGATAAGAAGATCGTTATCCCAGGCCATAATGATGTTGCTCCTGAGCTCATCTCAGTGTAGACCCAGTGTAGACCCCATTCTCTGCCAGGCTCTCTGCTGAATGAGAAGGAGAAGGTGGAAGTCAGCGCTTCCATTCCTCCCTCCTCTCACCAGGGCATCTGAAAGGTGAATGTGTGAAGAAGGGAGACAGGCACTAAGGTTCAAGCAAGTTCTTCAGCTGTGCAGAGGTCCTGGGTTTCAGAAATGCCCTTTGCTCTGGTGCCCAGCAGTCTGGGCTTCTGGTCATGGCTGGTTCCCAAGTGAAACCAAGGAGAACAGCAGCTCTAACAAAGCAAACAGCAACAGCACACCTCTATCTCTGTGTTAATGTCTCAGAACCTGCAGAGACCTGTGGTTGTGTCTCCATCCGTTAGCTTGTGTTTTATAGAGTCTTCTTCCTCATTACATTCATTCTTCTGAAATCTCAATCAAAGGCTTTTTAGACGTGGGTTTTTTTAAGCAGATCAGTAACTTATGGCAACAATAACAAGAATTCATGGAGAGGAATAAAGTGTTTGGAAAGGAGAATAGGTGGGAGTGGAGAGAATGAAAATGATGATGCTTTGTGGGCAGCTTTTATCCGAGAAAGCAAAGTGGGTCACGGTGGCAATGTACAGAGTGAAACTGAGCAGCAGGGAGAGTTCAGATCCGTGTTAATGAAGCATCCTTGATAAATCCAGGAGGAAACAGTGGCAGCAGAACTTCACTATGCAAACTCATAAACAGAGCTTGAAAGGATGCACACAAGTCAATGATCCTAGAGAGACAACGACAGCTTGCATGTATGGCTTTACATCAACAGAACCTAACAAACACAGGCAAGTCCCTCTCCTGTCAGTTTAAAATGGGGAAACTGAGGCAGAGGAGTGATGTGAAGGCAGAAGGCCACTTAGGAAGTGAGTGGCAGAGGCAGAAACAGCACGCAGATCTTGGTGCTGTTCTGCTCTGGTTATCACATGAAGCTGTTTCTAACAAGCTGGCTACAGCCTCGGCGTGGGTTGTTGCTCCATCTTTCAAGTGATGGATAAGCCAAAACTGCAGGAATTTCTCCAAATACTCATTTGTAAGAGTTTGCACCTGATTCCTGGCATGGCATGGGATGGGATTTCTTCCTACACAGCTTCCAGCTACCAGAAATTGCTCTTTCATTATCTCTCAGAATAAGCAGCCCTTTATAATCACATAACATCTCCCGGTGGGGACAGGCTGTGATCAACCTTCCTTTAGCAGTATTTTGATTAACTTAATTAATTGAACTCCTTAATACTTTTGTTGCAAAGGGTATTTCCACCCCTTTTCTCTCAACCTCATCTTCAGAAATAGTGGTATCCCTGAAGAACAAAAGCCTGGTTTGCTTTCAATCACAGAAGTCTAATGACAAAGGAAAACCTGTTGCTGTGAGCGCTGCACAGTTCGGCTGGAGAAAGGAACACTGCAGCTCCCAGTAGAAAAAGACCATTTCAAACCCGAGCTGCTCCATCAAGAAACAACCAAACAAGAATGGTGTTAGCAGGGGAGTTTTGTTCTACAGAATACTGCTTTCAGGATGCCATCAATTCAGCTCCCCAAGTTGTCACACAACCCTCAAACGCCTCCAGTACCAGTAACGACAGCAAGTGTTGTGCTGGGATGGAACACCGAAGGTATAAAAGCCCGTGGTGTGAAGGAAGGTGCCAAGTGCTGACACAAAATGTTTCCCCTCACAGACCTCACAAGCAAAGTTTGCTGGGGATATGTTACCTGTGTGTCAACAAACCTGCATCTCCTGGGCTTCCAGTGGCATCCCGGCTCCTAAATCATCTGAATAACGGGATGCAGCCAAGAGAGCTCCAAGGTTTGCTTGGGCTTGATTTTCACCCGGAGCTGCAGTTAATCCCAGAGCTGCTAATTCAGTGTATCCAATACTGCACAGACTCAGCAGGAATCTCTATCATTGCAATGGGAAGCATTGGACTCATTAGAAATCCTGACATTCAAGTTTGCTCCATGCTAATGATAACTGGAATCGGAGAGACTTCTACTACTACTTAGACTAGTCCTGTTTTTCCTCTGTTACCTCCCTCTCTTTGGATGAGTAAGTTCCTCTTGACATTTGAGATATTATTTGTTTCCTTCTTGGGTTTAACATTTTATTTCCTTTAGCTGCCTCCTGAACCACTCAGACTGCACTGAGTTGTGTTCTTAGGGGATTCACAACTCACTTCAGCAATGCAGGCTCATCAGGAGAGCCAAGAAATGGAGGGGATATGTAATCCAAAAAGGAAAGGCATAGAAAATGAAAAGGAGAGCAAACCATGGAAGGAATTGTAGGGCACTAGAAAGATATCAAACTAAAGGAGGAGTCACTAACGTGATTATTGCATTAATAGTCTCCTATGAGGCTTGCTGGGCTAAGAGAGCTAAACCCAAGGCAGACTCCTTGTTTCAGTCGAAGGGGATATGATTTTCAGCAATTCCCAAGCTAGTACCTGGTGCCAGAATCCAGGCTCTCCTCCCTCAAGGTTAATGCCAACTGTGGGAAGATTCCAGAGTTTCTTTCACCAGGCAATTTAAACTATTAATCTAGTTGCAGGCTGCTAATGTCAGGGGTTCAGAGAAACCATCTGGCTTATACCTCCTCGATAACACTTCATCCTGTGATACAGAGCAGGGATTGTCAATTCACACCCAGATTGAGCATCCTCCTGCACAGGAGAGTCTTTTTCTCCAAGGACCCCAGTTCAAATGTTGCTGTCAGCCCATGTTATTCTCCTCTAGACACACGTGCTGGCTTGCTCCTTACTGCAAAGGGATGCACATTGATTTTCCTGTCCTAATTCTTTGACTTGGAAAGTAATAATTGCTTAATAGGAAACCAAACCCAACCAAAAAGCCTCTCAAATAAACCATTGTGCATTCATGATTGCTTATATCTTAAGAATAGAAATGCCACTGTAAGCGCTGGATCTACTTTAACTCCTTTGGTGATGGCAGAGGATCTACTCTATACCCCTCTGTCAGAGTCACAGCACATCTGGCAGGAACTTTGTCAGTCAGATAGCATCAATACCATGACTGGCAGCAGCCTGGATGCGAGAAAGGCTACATTTAAGCAGAGCTGAAGTTCACTGAGTGTGAGGAATGAGTTTTCCTGCCTGTTCCTCAGTAACTTCCATATGATCAGTGCAGACAATCCCTATTGCTCCGTCAGCAGAGTAGCCAACACTCCACATAAATCAGAACTGGCCTCTTTCTCAGCAGGCATGCCCTGTGTTCCAAGCAAGGGTGCTCAGGCTGTTGCTATTTATCCCCTAGGGCCTCATTACACTCAATGCTCTAGCCTGAAGCAACCTATCTTTTGGCATCCTCTACAGACAGGAAATCAAACCCATTTCCCATCCTTATAAATTGCCATTAAAAGCCACTTTCTTGAAAATAGGCTCAATAATGAATCCCTTTGATTGCACAGGGAAAACCGTTGGATCTGTTAGGATACATTCCAAATGCCAGCTTTCACTTCCAACGCAAGGGAAGGAAACGGAAATTCCCAATACAGCAGCCACACAATCCCAGGTACCACTACAGAATTAATGACTTCTCCAGGCCACCTGATGCTAAATGGAACAGAGACAGGTTTTCAACACCCCTGTCCTTGCCTTTTTCCAGAGGGAATAGGCTTGCTGTAAATGAGTAACACCAGAAACCCACAACTTCATGGTTACTATTAGCTCTGAGCATTCAGACCATGGTCTTACCGAGACATTCCATTTAGGATTGAGCACTGATAAACACTACAGAAGCAGGGAGATTCAACAAGGATATAATCAGCCTGGTATGCAAAGTCTCTAAAAAGGAGTCAATAAAGAGTTTATAATGCAAGAAACAGATGTAATACAGGAAATAAGTCATTAATATTGAGCAGTCCTTTACTCCTCCACTGTGCAAATCACCTAACCTGAGATCCATGATGATTTCAGGAATCCCAAGTCTCACTGACCTCAATGAAAGCTGGATATTCCAGCACCCTTTAGCTGCCTCCTCAGAAACAGCCTTCTATGCTCTTCAGAAATGCTTAGCACCAGAACCATCACAAGGCTTCAAATGTATAGGATGATGAAAACTCCAGTAGGCACCCTTAGGTCATGCTTCCTAAGCTCTGTACATGCAAACCAGTCTCCCTGCACTCAGAGGGCAATAGATGAGGCATATTCCCAGTTTATCAGAGCAATGACAGAGGTGGGATGGCTGCTCTAAGAGTGAGCTGGACAACAAGAGGCTCTCTCAACAAAGACAGGCACAAATCCAGTTCATGGTAACTAATTCAAAGCCAAAGTGACAGATTTATCTCCACACTTCCCACTAGCCATGTCTCAAAATATGATCTACAGTCATCAAGAGGTGGATAACCAGAAACAGAATAAAGATGTTTCTTATGGGTGAAAAGACCTAAACCAACTGGAGTCTACTAGTGATGCTAGAAAGACAGGCAAGCGGTGAGGGGACCATTTCCAGGGGATGTATAAAGCACAAAGGAATTCACTGCCCTTGCAATGGAGTCAGGGACCAAAGTCCCATCTCCTGAATGTCTCTTGTATATCTTATACACACGTTTTTGTCTTGTAAACCTCTACAATGGCTGTAAGCAGTGGCTGCAACTGTTCTTACAAAGCCTATGCAGATGTGTTCAGCAACAGCATAGTCATCAATTAATTCTGAAACACATTAAATGAACCAGAAGAGTCAGTTATGAAACTGCCTGGATAAACCCAAGACCACCTCACAACAGATGGGTAGGGATTTCAGCAGCCCCTGCTCAACATACTCTAACTACCCCCCTGATTTCCTCCTCCCTGTCCCTTCAAGTGACCACACACCCAGTGATGCTTGTGGTACACAGTCAAGACAGAAGACAACTGCTGACAATAATAGGACATAGCAGGTTTTTAGAGCAGAAGGCTGGTACCTACAACTGCCATGACTGCACTGGCAACACAGATCTAACACCCATTACGTTCTAATGCTTTATGGGAAAACTGCAGTATTTGGCAAGTGCTTTTGCTGGCAGTTTTACTTTGCTTCTTAGTTCATTATGAAACATAAGCCACCTAAAGTGGGAGATGGAGAGGGATGTTTCTAATCCCACACTTTTGACACCAACATTCAGTGTTCAGAGTTTGGACATCAATGCAGCTACCACCAGCTGTGCCTGTGGAGAGCTGAGATTGATCCTGAAGCCATTTTCCTATGAACAGAAGCTCAATCTCTTTGTTCAAGAGTCCAGTTGGTGACTGGATCATCATTTGTAAGGTCCTATTTTCTCAGCTTTCCTAAGATTTGGGAGCTGTGTATTTATCTCTTGGCACCAGCTGGCAAAAGTTGGTGGCTGAGTGATTAGATTCAGACTAAAGCTCCACGAATCATCAGAAGTACTGAAACTCTGATTCCTGTGGAGACGTTGAACACAGCTGCGTTCAAAGGGATGGAGCGAACCAGCCTTCAAATGCATACACAAAATTATACAGATAAATATTTTATGTATTTATAGAAATAGCAAAAAACGCTGCTCCTAAAAAGATGGTTTCCAGAGCCTCAGACAGAGCTTGTTCTACACCAAAATACATGGAAGATAGAGAACAAGTTCTTAGAGCTGAAGAGGCACTGACATAGCTGCAGCTTCTGAGGTTGTAGAATCTCTGATGGAAGAGCTCCCACAACAGCTGAGCCCCTCAAATTAAGCAAAACAAAAGCTGATGCCTGGAAGACAATGAATTTAGGTAAAAGACACCGTTTCTGAAAGCACTCAACTACTTTCACAGTGGATTTAGGAGAATGGGAAATTCTCCCTCACTTGGAGTCTTAAATCAAGGCTTTCTTTCTAAAGCACATTGGAGAGCTCTCAGGGACATTAAGTGTGTGTAAGGCAGTTGTTTGGGAGGGAAGGTGCTCTAGCCCCTGTTTCATGGGATGCAGAAGCTGATTATCAGAATGATTCCTTCTGGTCTGAATAAAGCAGCACCTCTGAATGAGAAGCTGCAGAGGAAAAACATCACATAAGGGGCTTCTTTCATAAACCTGAGAATGATGGCATCAAAATGCAGGTCTTGAGGTAAATCACAGTAAAATTCAAAGCCCATGAGCAATGCATTAACTTGCAAGTTAGGAGAAATCGGATGACAATGCCAATCCTTCAGGCAACAGTGTGCAGCCAGCACTGAATTCCTGTTCATTATCCTTTAATTATAATTTAATTACCTATACACTGGAAAACATATAAGCTAAGGGCTACATAGTAAAATAACTGGCTATAGGATGCTACAAAGAAGAACCCTGAGTTTCCACAAGTGACACAGGGGGAACAAGTCCTATGAAGCTCTCCCCAA
This sequence comes from Coracopsis vasa, assembly GCA_026283785.1. Taxonomy (NCBI): domain Eukaryota; kingdom Metazoa; phylum Chordata; class Aves; order Psittaciformes; family Psittacidae; genus Coracopsis; species Coracopsis vasa. The sequence goes on from JANHGB010006614.1 coordinate 36,973, forward strand.
TTACTACACCATGGAGGAATTACATTAATAGGGGTCTTTAATAAATAATGAGCATCCTGTATGCTTAATATGTCGCTGGCTTTCTAAGGTGCTGGTTATTTCCCAACAAGGGCTGTCAACATGCATACGCAGAACTACTCATTAGCAGTATTGAAGGATGGTTCATAGAAGGTCAAATAAAGGGCCATGACAATGCAATTATGTTCCCTGCTATAAAAGTCACTTTTACTCATCATACTAATTATCTTGACAGGACTACATTTACTTCCACTGCTTTCAATGCAGGGACTTCTTCACTACCTTGGCCTTTCTGATTTCAGCAATGCATTGGCCCTCGTTGCTCTTTCTAATGCAGGCTTCTCGATGCAAGCCAAACAACAGAACCAGTTTCCTAGGGGAAAATCCCATCACCATCCAGCAAGGACTGTAATTAAAAGTTAAGTATCAAGTTAGCTTGCAGTGTTAAGGCCACATTTTCACACGTTGAGCTTCACTGCTGTGTGAGGAATCATTATGGAGCAAAAGGCACAGATGTGCAAGAGCACAGAATCAGACATGCCTTCGAAAACCCACTTGAGTTCTGGGGGTCCCAGACTGCCCAGCCTATCTTGCCAATAGGATATTCAATCAGTGTCTTGAATAATTAGTTTAGACTGATCAATTAATAGGAAAGGGCTCAGCAATCTTGCTGGATTGATCCTGCCCAATAATACTGACCCATCTCTCAGAAGTGAACTGTTTTCAGAGGTACAGAAAGTCTGAGCTGGTTCCTACAAGCTTCCTGCATCCCATTCGGTTTTGAGAAGCAGTCAGATGCCACAGAAGTGCTCCCCAATCAGCCTTAGGGATTGCAGCCTTTTGCTCAGTTCAAAGAAGCAGAATTTGGGTGTTCACAAGTCTCTTTACCCTCCCTACTCCTCATCCTGATCCTTAAACAGAGATCACTTACAACAAAGAAGGTAGGAGAAAACTTATCCCATAAACCCAAGAGGTCAGGGTCTATTAGAAAGAGAATATATGTTTTATACTTCATTTTCTGATATGGTGGGTTGGAACAAACTCCTAATTGAAGTTGAGCTTTAAGACTGAAGGAGAAACTAGACTGGGAGGAAGACTTCTGTGAATGGCTATGAATAAAAGAGAGAAATAATTGCTGAAAGTAGATAACTCATGTTACATGCTTTCAATAGGGAAAAAAATGTATAGGTATTAAATTATGTGCAAGTAATTATGTGCAAAGCTACAATGAAGCTTTTGCAATGAGCTGGTGATGCCTACAACTCCCACAGCATTTGAAAGGCTTTTGACTTGGAGAATGAAGGTAAATACATACAGCTTTCACAAGCTAGATGGACCAGGTTATCACATGGGGTAGATAATACTATTCAGTTTAAGATGGTGAACTATATAAATGGCTTTGTTGTTCAACAGAGTTTGCTAATCTATCCAAGCTAAGTATCTGTGATCTAGACCTTGTGTATCAGCAGCAGGATTGAGCAACACACACACCGATGTCACGGCCCTAAGGGGAATGCAGAGAGCTGGAGGAAAGAATAATACATGAAGGTTCAAGCCAAGAGAAAAAGCCCTTGTTTCATAGAGGGGATTCATTTATCACAGACAACAGAGGGCTGCCTGTGACAAACACTGAAGCATCTGTTCTTCCTTTCTAAACTACTTGGTCTCCTTCTGTAACCTCTCATAACAATCAGCAACTGCTTGTGACCATAGAACCATAGAACAGTTTGGGTTGGAAAGCATCTTAAGATCATCGAGCTCCAACCCTCTGCCATGGGCAGGGATGCCTCACATTAGACCAAGTCACCCAGGCTCTGTCCAACCTGGCCTTGAACATGCCATCATGGATTATGTTTTCTTCCTTCAGAATAGCCACGGTGCTGTCACAGGGAGACACAGAGTGACAGGGCATCTCTGCCGTGGACACTATATGGATAGGCTGCATGGAGCCCACAGTAAGTTGTTAGAAGAGTCTTCATTCCCTGTGGCTCTCTCAATGCCCTTTCTCAGCAGCAGCATAAGCATAAAATAACTAAAAGATGAAAAGTCCTTGATTTTTCACTACATTCAGGACTATGTTCATGACTCTACACTGGTAAATGGTCCAATTTCGAGGCCTGAGCAGTGAAAGGGGATACGGTAAGAGAATTGAGGCAAATGCAGATATCTCTTCCCAGCTACAGTCTGTTTAACTCTCTGTAGCTGAGCAAACCTGGCTGGCTTATGGGTGATTTAATTAAGGAGATGGCAAGCGTGAAGAAAGAGGCAGAAAAGCACTGCTTCCCCATAATGCCTTCCAATATTGTGCTCAGATGTGTTTGTGGCATCCCTGAGACACAGCAGGCTTATGTTTATGATTCCTGAGCACTTGAAATCCCCACTAAGTTTAGGCTGTGCTTTGAGTCCCTCTGCAAACAGAGGCTCAGTGTTTGCTACCGCTCCACCTTTCATTCTAAGGTCACTCTCAGAACAAGCTTCCATTCACTGACCGGCTCCAGTGCAGGCAAACCCCTGCACTGCTGGATGGGGCTGACCTGCCATGGATAGAATGACCAAGTCCCTGATTTTGCAGGCAGAACACTGGGTCTGTTCTGTGATTTGCTATGCTGGGTCACCACAGACGAGTCACTTGACGTAATGTGGCAATTATGACATTCATATTACTTTGTAAAGCGCTTCAAGGCCACATAAGACATGAAAAGTATAATTAAGGAGACAGTAACCACCTCTTTTAGGCAATGAACCTTTTCTCTCTGAATTGGACGTTGATTTGCCCTTATTAAGCCTCAAGCAATTCACTTGAAAAGGACACACAGGTCTCGTACATGCAGGATGGGGGCTGCAATAGGACAGCACAATGTAAACAGCCCCCACAAACACAGAGAGGGCTCAGGCACAAAAGCATTTGCCCTCCTCTCAAAGCATCCTCCGCACTGCCAGGAAGCACAGGATCGATGGAGAGGAGCCCTCTGGTCAATGGTTACACACTCACAGAAAGGTCAATGATTTGTTTACAGCCTTCCTGGCACCACACCATAAGAGCAAGAGGAAAAATAGTTATAGGTATGGCTCATATAAATCATCCTGACTAAATTACTGGCCAGCTTTATTCCATACATCACGAAGCATACATCACTGGAGGGAGAACCCACTCTCATTTAGCAAGGGAAAAAAATGAAGGGAACTGCCTCCTTCTCATATCACAGTAATATGGTCATGATCCCATCAATGTGTCATAGTTCAGATTGGTTTTAAAGTAATCTTTATAGGACGTTCACAGCCTGATTTATGGCCACGGAGAAAAGGCTGTGCAGACACAGCCCTGAGTGCCGAAGGGAAAAGGTAGCAACCTTTCTTCTCCTGATCCTTCAACCCTGGTTTCATATAGCAACGAGGAAACTGGGTCAGAACAAGGTAAGCACATTAGTGTATACATTGTACTAATTAATTATTTTGTACTACATATTTGTATTATATATATGTGTATATATTAAATATACACATATATTATATGTATATGTGTATATATATGTGTATATATATGTATATATGTGTGTATATATGTGTATATATATGTATATATATTCATATTATATAAATAATATAAATTGTATTAATTAATATTGTATAAATGAGGCAATTATAGCACATCAAGTCCCTGCTCGGCATTGAAATGGTGAAATTAAAACACAAATAAAAATGAAACAACCAACCCCCAAATGGAGCACTCTGAAAATGTGGGCATCGATATCCCAGTGGGACTGGTTTTGGAAAGTCCACTACTGGTATAAGTTTGTAATCAAACCCTTTGAAAACCTTAGTGGCCACTGTGATGAGCGCAGCCCTTGTGGAACATCACACGCTGTCCATCTGCCCTTGGGGGTAAGGAGATGGGTGAAGGTGTGATTTCCAAAGAGCTAAAAACCTTATTATTATTACCTTGAACACCTTTAATCATTCCACAAAAAAACCCTCATGTATTTTCAGGGAATAAAATACATCCAATTTCTCATTACCTATTTCTATGTCTGAGGCTCCACCACTCTGCACCTAATGCTACGACTATAAAAGAGACTCAAGGAATACGGAAGGCTGTCAAGTCATCAGCTTCACTTTGGCTTCCTTCTGTTCTTGCTTGCTTTCTTACTATCAAATCAGTGTTTTAATCGCTAGCAAATGCAGGACACTTGAGTACAGAAATAAACAGACCTTACTCTTCATTGCACCAAAGCAGTGAGGCCCTCAAGTATTAATTACATCTTAAATTGCTTTCTGGGGCAGAGTGACTGGTCTGGTTTTCATGGTCACAGGAGCATTACGGAAACCAGCCTTTGTGCCATGTCCAGAGCCAGTCAGTGAATCAAGGCGAGATCCAGAAGAAATGATAAAGAACCAAAGAGCTGAGCCTCGATTTCCCCCTGCAAACACCCCCAACTTGAGAAATGCAATGACTGAAGCAGCCAGAGAGAGCAAAGTGAGGACAAGACAAAAGCTCAGAGCTCACACCGAGAGGGCAAATTCTTGTTTGTCCAATTATTTGAACCCAGGGAAAATGAGATGGGGACACAGTGTGAAAAGGATGAGGATGATTACAGATAATGGGGCTGTTTCTCATTTACAGTAACATCTCCCTGTAACAGCCTTCAAATGACAGAAAAATAGGCCCCAATAACTTCTTTTTTGCAGAGGTTGTTACCTCGGCAGCTAATGTCAGGACTTGCCTCTTGGTACCATTCCCACTTCCAAGGTGAAGTGAGGAGCAAACCAAGGACATGTTGAGAGAGTGATTACAAAGGATGCTATGGGCATCCATTGGCTTCTGAGCCACCGCCAGCCCGAGATCATAAAGAGATTCTATGGCCCTGAATGATGGGAAGCACAAAGAAGTCTCAAAACTGTTTGCCTTCCACTCCCTCTTTCCAAACAAGTGTTAGAATACTGGCTGAAGAGCAGGTCAAATATGATGGCAGCTGAGACACCAGCCTCCCAGCAGGAAATCCATTATGGAGCAGATGCCTGGCATATATTTTTCAGCTTTGCCTGAATAAACATCATTTCCTAACACTGAGGGACAGCCTGGTTTCTATAGCACAATCCTATTTTCCCCATAGACAATAGATTTATATTTACATGCTAATTAGGAAACACAACCCCAAAACAAAGCCATTTTTGTTTGCAATCACACATGCCACCAGCAACACTCATGGTGATGCTCCTTTATCATGCTGTGTCCTCCTACAGACAGAAGGCAGCCTGATACATCCCTGGAATGTTCAGGGCCAGGGTTTGGAGCAACCTGGTCTAATGGAAGGTGTCCCTGCCCATGGCAGAGGGTTGGAACTGGATGAGCTTTAAGGTCCCTTCCAACCCAAATCCATCTGGGATTCTATGATCAGAGAGTTCAGAATTATCCAACCTTGAGCCCGTCTCATACTGCATTAACAGCAAAAAGGACAGGTTAAAAAGCAAGAATCACTTCAGCATCACTTATCTCCAGGCTCACAGCAACCTTATCATCGGGTTGCTTCATCATTTCTTAATCTGAGTTTATTTTCCAGGTCATCAATTCAATTTCTCCACTTCTTGCAGTTCTTGGTACTCTTTGTTAAATAATGTCGGGTCACTCAATCATTACCTCTGAGGCTTCAATTTTCCTTTCAAGACTCTGCCATTTTAAACGCTGAGTTTTCAGCCCCCTTTCCTTACTCCTGGCCTTAAATTCACCTCCTTCAACTACTCAGTATATTCAATTGTCACCTTCCTGATTTTATTTTACCTCTGCGTGCTTGGTTGGCAGAGATAACACGCACACGCGAGACTGGATTCAATAAATCTCAGCTGTACTTCTGGCTGTTCTGGTTCAGTGAAATGACTTCTTAAAGGTCCAGGAAAAACCAGAAAGACACTACAATAATAACTGGGTTTAAAATAAGCAGAAATTCTTGATTCAAAAACCTGATGTGTGGGGAAAGGGAGAAGAGAACACAGCACAGATTTAAATAACGCCTTAAATTCCACCACGTTTCAAATGTAGGACTCGGTCAAGCTCAGCTCGCACCTACAAGCTTCAAAGCACTTCAAAACCAGACTCCTTGAAACTACACGGGCAAGTCTTCAAAGCCCCTGCAAAACAAACTCAAAGGCTTCAGCCATGAAGCAGTTGCTAAGAGCTCACTCGGAGCTCTTATGGTACAAGGGCCTGTTATTTCAAGCTGCCAGAAGGATGCAAATCTCAGCATTGACTCAAACAAGCCAAAACCCACCTAAACCAGTGAGATTCTGAATCCAGAAAGAAAGGTGCTGAGTAAAACACTGCAAAGAGATTGCAACTCACCATTATGTTCACCTTATTCAGAAAGATAACCTTTGAACATCTGAGCATCCCGTGTGTTCATTCCACTGCATGGGCAAGGTTTTGATTTAAGCCATTCATCAGAGCTGGGTTGCAATTTCAGTCAATAGAGAGCAAGATGGGTTTGCCCCAAGAAAACTCCATTTACCCATTCAGGTTTGGAAAAGCAGTAAGATCATCAATGAAAAACGTGTTAAAAGCAATACATTGTTGGAATAAAGAATGAGTGACTGATAACACCAACGGCAAGACACCGCTATTTAGCATTGAGATGATCAGCCCATACATCATTGACACGTACAGGCTTTTGGTGCATCTGTATTTCCAACACACATCTGGCTTTCTCTCACTATCAACAACTGTTTCATATGATGTGTACATCAGAACATGCTCTGGTTTTTGCCTGCTAACACAGAATTCTCATGCTCACTATTGTATATTTGCCATTGGTAAACTCCTGTGTCACACCTCTGTCAGCCTACGAGCTCCTTGAGCAGGGAGCTCTTCTTGCATATGGTGCAAAAGCAATGTGCAGCTCTACTGAGTAATGAGTACTAATCTGATAGGTGGTTGTTTTGCACTATTTTGGTGTAAAAGCAATGTAGAGGTGAAGCCTGCCTCTTCTTGCACATACACTAAGGGGCTGTGGAGATCTTAAACCAGTTTGAGCTCTGCACAGTATGTACAGAGTATCTGAATACAAGGTCCTTAGGAAACCCTGAACCACAGCTTGTGAAAGATGAAGGATCAGTGCGTTGATGCTTCGAGTTTGATACACAAACATGCAGAAACCCCTCAATTACACAGTCTTACAAGATGTTTAGTGAAGAAAACAACCCTAAGCTGCTTCAGCAATGTGAACAAATGCAACATCCAAAGTTGGGGAGGAAAGAAACCGAAAGAAACCAAAAGAACCCAACAATTCTTTTCCTTCCCAACCTTTTCTCCCCCCAGTAGAATCATAGAATGGTTAGGGCTGGAAAGGACCTTAAGATCATCCAGTTCTAACCTCCTGCCATGGGCAGGGACACTTCAAACCAGACCATGTCGCCCAAGGCTCTCTCCAACCTGTCCTTGAACACTGCCATGGATGGAGCATTCACAACTTCCCTGGGCAACCCATTCCAGTTCCTCACCACCCTCACAGTGAAGAACTTCTTCCATGTATCTAACCTTATATCTAACATTGACTCTGTCAATGGATCCTTAAACCAAGACATAACTCAAAGGCAATGGGCTTGAATTAGACTGAAATGCATGAACAGAGCCATTCGACTCTGAAGCAAACACTTTTTGTTCACTACATCATAAGGGGTTTTTATTCAGGCTTGAAGAGGTCCTGCAGCTTGCTGAAATACACACACCTCACATCAGTGTTTCCAAAGCTCTCAGAAGATTTTGGGGCTCACAAGAACTCCAAGCATTAAGTAGTGTTCAGAAAGACGGCGTGACTGGCGAGAGGCAGGATTTAGGGAGGTGAGTTATGATGTTTGACAGAGCATTCCATCATCTTTATTTATCAGGAGAAAATTCCAGAGTCACCTTTGCAGGGCTGGTTCGAAGAAAACCTGCCCTGATAAAATGCATTTCTAAGGCTAAAATACAACTTGGGTAAGTATTTAACTGGTTACACACTGTTCGGAATGTGATGGATTTATATGTGTTCTGCTGAGCTGCTACTTTCCTGGAGTCTGCAGGAGAGATGAATTGTCCTAGGAAGAACCTGGAAATCTTCCAGAACAGCAAAGGGTGAACACAAAGGATTTGTTAGTGAGCTGCTGCTATTAGCTTTCAAGTTGATTAGTAGCAAAAATTAACATTTCATTAAACCCTCTGACAGGAGACAGGACCCTTCTATTAAATGCAAAGTATATAATTAGCAATAATAAGTATACCTGCAGGTTCTTTGTGCATAGCCCATCATATTTGGGATGCAACAGGAAAACACTACTTGCACTGTCATTGTGACCTGGAAGACACTAGGGCATTACATATTAAACCCTTTCTATAATTAGTCCTGATCTTCATGTTTTCTTAGTTTTAATCATTCACAACAAAGGAAAAAGAATCCCTGTTGCAAACAGCTAACAGTTTAGCTCTAAGCTATATATATTTTATGCCATTAAACAACTTGTCTGGGTCACAAGGGTTTTAACTGATGCCATTATAACTCTTAAGACCTAGCAGTATGCATCTGAAGGAACGGAAAGGCTCTGCATTTCCATGTGTTTTAATGAACTCGTACTTAGTTTATCACGTTGCTTAGGATTGCTGAGACTCTCCATTTATTTAAACCAGGAGTTTAAACAGGAAAACCTAGCCCTGCTTCCTAAGGAAAATCCAAGCTATCTTCACACATGACCAGTGATGTCCCTGCCTGCACTCAGAAGCCCCTAAGCTCCAAAGAGTCTCTTGGCAGAGGCCAAACCTCATGAGGGTGGTGCCTCAACAACTGAGTCCATAAGTAGACACCCAAAGGTTCCATTGCTTGATGTAAACAGCCTCCGAATGATGCCTCAGGAATGAGGATGCCAGGGAGACATGTTTTATATCTGCCCAGTTCAAACCAAGTGTGTATTAGCAGATGTCTCCCTTTTATCCAATTCTTCCCTGCGAGGGCTTATCAATTTTGTACCAGATTCAGTCAGAGTCCATTTCTGCCACAGACTTATCAAATGGTAATTCCAATGTTGCAGGTACCACTACACCTACAGGAATACTGATGAGCCAGAAGTCTGACAAGACTTGGAAACCCGTGGATAGATTGCAAACTGCTCTAACTACTCCGTGTGTCTTGGCAATGCTAATATGCAACAGGCAGAAAAAGAAAGGAGCATCGAGCATGAACTTTCGTTGAGGACATGGACCTGATTTTTGCTAGATGGAAAATAACAGAACAGTTGCAGTTTCTATTCATTTGGGATGACAGAACACTCAACATTGCTGGCGATGCTGTCACCAGATTGGATTGAAAGCACTGTCGATTTGGGAGACGAGGTAAATAACAACAGGACCCTGGTCCCATGTTTTAATGAGTCCCAGAGAACACAGACTATTTGATATTTGCAATTCATTAATCACCTCTCTGGTTCATTGTAAATAAGGATGGACACTAGGCTGGAATTCAAACTGTTGAGAAATCCTGGAGCTCTGGAATTGGAAAGTTAACAGTTTTCCATGGCAAACATTGTATTGGAAGAGAACTGTTGTTACAGTAAGAGCAGGAATAGTTCAAGAGTGGGATTGGTTTGGTTCCGGTCACAACAGATCATTATCAGGGAAGGAGTCAATAGTAGAAATTGCCACATGACAATCACTGCAACACAGCAAGCTGATTGTGCCAAAACATTTGCCAGACACCAAACACAACCATGGAACTGAGGTCAACAAGATGGACAGGACAAGCAGTAAGACATGTCACATCAGCCTAACTTTGGCATCAATGTCGTTGAACACCGCACTCATTTGGATGGGCACTCTAAGTAGCTACTGCTGAACTCAAAGCCTCAAACATTGGAGCATGGTGCAAAGCTACTTCTTATTTATTTTATTCATTCTTTATGTGGACGATATTGGATACTGACCATCCCAGTTGGTATCACTTAAATATCCCATCATTGGCACATCATCCTGTAAGCAGGGCAGAAGCTGTTTAGAGGAACTGGTTCAATGGTCTGAATTTTACTGCTGCCACTGAATCTACTTTAAAGATCCCAGGAAAAGCCCTTTCCTTCCTCTCATTCTCTCCTTTCCTTGTTTTTCAATTAATTCCACTGTTTTATCCTCCAAAATAACCGAATCAAAGAGGTCAGTTGCTCCACCCCATTTATGGGAGCTGCACCATTTAACATCAGCTGGGGTTTTGGCCTGTATTATACATTAGCAGAAGGAAAAATAATGATAATAATCCATTGTGGAAACTGAAGAAAAAGATCCTGTAAAATGTATTTTCACATGTTTGATGTATTGCCTCTGTGGACACACTGTGTCCCTTCCAATGGTCCTCCTTGACATTAGCAGAGTTACATACATTACCTAATCTAATGTATATTACCTAATCTCTTTTCTGCTTGTCTTTAGAATGCAAGTCAAGCTTTTTAACATCAAAACTGCATGGCAATAGCTCAAGCAATAATGCCACTGTCCACATATTGCTCCCTAAGTGCTTGCTATACAATAGGACTGGCACAAAGAGAAAACTTACCAAGACAAGAGATAGAGGGAAGATCTGCTCCCCAAGCTCCTGCTATCATCACTGCAAGGTGTCAAATCAAATACATAGAAAGGTTAAGCAGCATCCTTGTAGCCCCCTTCAGACACTGGAAGCTGCTCGAAGGAGGAGCCTGCAACCAACAAAGATCTCCACAACCTGAAAGATTTTAACAGTGACACAGTGGGGATGGAGAATCCCAACTCTGACCCAGCTTCTGTACTCTCAGCATTTGCAAGACCTTCCAGATGGCCTCCTATGCTATTACCAGCCCTTTGTTGCAGAGAAAGCTTACAAGGGATGAAGTTAAAACACAAACCAACATTAGAAGACATATATAATATATATATATGTACAGTGAATCGGCCTTCTACCATTTATGCTTTTGAGGGTTTTTTCCCTCTCAGGTCTAGACACTGCAGGTAGAAGTACAGCATATGCAAAATCAGGAAGGGGTCCTTGTATAAAGCTTCTTAGCAGATGAGACTTTGAAACAGACAATATAATGGTAAGAGCTGGCAATGCCTCATTTAACACAGGGTTTTGACTTCAGCAAAGGCTTGAATCGCTGCTATGCTAGAATAAAGTGACAATACTGAGGTTGCCGGAATGAGCTGGCCCAGATTTCGGGTTGCACGGACCATCTCAAAAGCAGCAGAAATGATGACAAAAGAAGCCTTTGAGGACTCCAAACCAGCTTCGACACTCTCCAACACTGAAGAAGTGAAAGATGAACCCAAAACCTCCCACTGCTGCACTCGCTGGTCTGTGTGCAATGACTCTGAGTCTTCCAGCTCGCTTTCCTTAGTATCCAACAAGAGCGGTTTCAGCCTTCACATTAATGCGAGTTCTGAACATCACCACCACTTATTGTCAGTGTTGGATCTGTTCATTCAGCTGCACGCTGAATACCTGATTTTCCTGGTAAAAAATACCTTATTTTTCTGGAAGGCATCAATTTCATAGAATCCCAGCCTGGTTTGGGTTGGAAGGGACCTTAAAGCTCATCCAGTTCCAGCCCCTGCCTCCCCTTGACTGCACCATTTCCCTCCACTGTTGCCTTTCCCAACTTAAGGATTCACTGCATGACTTCGGCTGTGCTTCCAGGAACCCCTTCAGCTCCAAGGGAACAGCCAGCCTTGCCAATCATTTCTCTCTGCTGATTGACAACTTTCCAAGCTCACAAAAAGACAGATGATGGGACTGGCTTACCAAAACCCCAGCGCTTCTCTTGTTTCATCCTAACTCCCATTGATATGCAGCACGAGCGATCTCCAAATGCACACAGCAAAGCAGCAGAGCTGTGGGAGGGGAGTACTTATTGCTAAACAAGGCTGTGGTGATAATAAGACCAAAACCCACATAACAATGGAATAATAACAGCAAATGGATGTTCCATTCAAGTGACAGGCCTCTAGCTGTGGATACACAAAGCTCCCGGCAAGCTCACACGCCAACCAGGTCTTGGAAACACTTGAGTAGGTTTATAGCTATAGGAGATGCTGTTGCTAGCCTGACATATAAAGAAACTCCCCCTTGATTTCTTTAGGATGGGAGCCTGCCTGATGTCTAATTATGGCCTCTTTTGTCTAAGCAGCATAAAGAAACTTGAAGTGTCATGTCCTTCAGAACTGCATGCCCTCCCTGGTCTCCCTCAGCCCGCCTTCCCTACAGAACAGGCACAATTGCTCCTGCTTGGCATCACGTCAGATTAACCAGGTACCAGCAGACATGCCTTTAGCAGCTTCTCTAGGGATAGGGCTCAGACATCTTTCAAGGCAGCCCAGTGGCACTGTTAGCTCCTGGGTATGTCCTGTGTTTGCTTTTACCTTGTCCGCCCATCACTTTGAGTGAACCAGGCAAGGAACAAAGGCAGCCGCAATCAGTGCCGCCAACTCCCACAGGTTCAGGAGGATTTCCTGCCTTTATTCTCCGGCTGCTGGATTCACGTGAACCCAGAACAAGAGGCACAGATTTATTGTTTAGTTTCTGCTTTTCATGGTGGATGAGGTGAGAAAGATGATCTGAGAGGGAAAAAAAGGGTAAGAATAGAATGCCCCATCCCTGGCAGTGTTCAAGGCCAGGCTGGACGGGGGTTGGAGCAAGCTGCTCTAGTGGAAGGTGTCCCTGCCTGTGGCAGGGGTTGGAGCTGGATGAGCTTTAAGGTCCCTTCCAACCCAAACCATTCCATGATTCTATGAATAGACAAATTATAACGATGGATAAATCTGAGTAAAGCATTATGACTTGAGCACAAGGAGCACAGCAGAAATGCAGAGTTGCCATATTCTTTTTCCAATAGGGAGGGATATACCTTTATTGGGCTGGAACATAATACAAGCTCCACTGACTGGAAGGGCTTCAGGGCTCTCTTCCATTCAGATGAGGTGACACCAAACCCTATCTTCTGTTTTAGGCAGTTCAAACACCAGGAGACACAATCCTAACGAGTCTATCAGGGGTGTGTGTGCAATGGAATTCATTTTGGGCTACCAGGAAGAAAACACATTGTGCTAGAAAAGCCCTGGCAGCATCACTCAGAGAGGCTGCCTTCTGGGAGAACATCAGGAGAAGCTGGTTTGGGGTAAATTGAAGGCTAAAGAAAGGCCTGGAGTAGTGAACAGAGAAACCCTTCCCTGCTGCTCAATTCCTGATGCATGGAGAGCAACAGGAGTTCATATATGGACTGTAATAAATAAGAATGGAATCCAAAGGATATCTGACCTCAAACCCCATTTCTCCTCTGCATTAAAACAACCTCCTAGGCCTCAAATGCCAGGTTTTAGCTCGTGTCAAGCAGGGCAATGGTAGGTAAATTCTAATTTATCTTCTCAACTAACTTAGACTGGAATGACCTATTCTGGATGTGCATCACTTTGCTTTCATTTCACACAGCATAAACCCCTATATCCTTAAGGAACATTTTCTGTGGTAAATAGGATCTGTCTCTCAGGTTTTCCCACCTGCCCACGAGCCTGCCCAAAGTTCTAATTTTTGGTGCTAACAGATTGTAAGGAATAAATTGCTGGAATATCTCATTACATGGGATGCTTCCATCAAACAATTTTCTTGCCATTAAGCGCTCTGTAGATGCACTTTATGGGCAGCACTCAGATGCTAGCGGAGAAAGAGAACCAAACCCTGCTGAAAACTAACCCAAACTAGTTATTCATTAGCTTAAACCACCTCTGTAATAGGCAATTACTGAAAGAGCATTACCTAATGCTGGGTATATTTTCACCCAAGAGGAGTAATAACTGATTGAGAATGGTGGTGTTGCTAATATGTGTCTCTGGAAGCTTCACTGATTATATTCATCTCCTCCATAGTCCCTTTTTAGATTCAAGGCTACAGACAGGACAAGCAGCAGAGAAAAAGAGCTGCTGAGCTCCCTGGGGCTTCCTACAGGGATTGCAAATAGAGGGGGAACAAATGCTCCTGCTTGTTCAGCATCCATTTCAGAATCCAGATGGAAATGCTACCGCAAACACAGTTCTTCCTGTGCCATTGCTCCTACAGCAAGGCCCAGCTCAACACGAGCAAGATCCTTACTCGGCTCTAGTGCAACTCTTCATTGGGTTGGTCATATAACATCTTAAATAAGAAAAGAAACCAAACAGAAAGAGCACCTGTAAGAACAGCAAAGATCCCTGGATGGGAGCACTGCGTTACCCAAACCTACTTGGTTTTCCCTCAGTAATCGAAGCCATAAAGATCTAAAAGGATCCCATTCTATCCATATGTCCAGGCACTCTTTCTTGCTCCTAAGGAAAACCTTAAGCACAGGAGTCACTGTCAAAGCCTGGTAGGGTTGGTGTAAGTGGAGCAGCGATGCCCTCCCAATCATAAGGAGCTCAATGGATTATTCTGCACCGTCACCTCCGTAATACCAAGGCTCTGAGATTTTATTAAAGCACAAAGTGAGCTCTTGTTGCTGTTATTAAACTGCCACATAGGAATCCCAATCACAGGCCAGCTCCCCATAAGGAAAGGCCTTACACAAGCATAAAAGTAAAACCTCCCAAAGAAACAAAATGGGAGGCAATCTCATTTTCATTTTAAATCCTAGCCTTTCACAAAGGCCACGGACCTTTAGGAAGCATCCTCTGTCACCAGGGTTAAGACAGTGGTGCTGTTTGGTCCCTAAAGGAGGTGACTTCAAAACCCACCGCACAATCGCATCTCACCCTGTTATCTGCCAGCTCCACACCAATAAATAAGAGATTCTCTTTCTCCGATGAGTCTTTCAGAGCTGCTTTGCAATGTGGGCAAGCCCCTGGCCGCTTTGATGGCTCACAGCAGTTCTCCAGCTTCTCATATAGGCCAGAACCAAGTTCCCTCCTTGTGTAGCTCAGTGATGCTCCATTAAAACCCATGGGACAACCACCAGGAGCGGGGCTGTGCTTCACTGACCTTATCACAGTCTCAGAGCAAGCCCTCTGTGTGGTCTTCATTGTTAATTCCTCCCTGCACCACCAGGTAACACCTTTTCCTGTATTCTCAAGGGATACGGGAATCACACCAGCTAAGGCATCACTTCAAAGCACCACTGTCACATATCCAGCCTCTTTTCTACCCTTAGAGTACAATGAGACGAGTACAAAAGTGTCTTGGTATTCTAAACCACTGTGCTAACTTAAATTACCTTACTCTCAAACCATGCCTGCTTTAAAATCTCTTTTTCTTTCTTGGTAATACTAATAAGGAGCTAAACTGCATGGACACATTGGAGACAGCGCCTTAGATTTAATACAGCACATTTAAATTAAATGGGCCTAACACATCGCTTTCTTTTCCTTTTCAAGTTCCATCTTTCATCTGCAGATCCTATAGCTGTTCCAGCCTTGATAGACTTGGAAAAACGAGCAGCTCAAATATATACATATATTAAACATGTAAGGCAGGTCTAGATCCCAAGGGGAAGAGCTCAGCTTTTCCAATACTCACATTTGATTATTTATGCAGTTAAATAAGAAAGGAAACTGCTAACAAATCTATGCATAGGTTTGGTGCGCTGCTCCCATTTGCCTTTTCCGGCTCTCCTCTTCTAATTGCTATCTGATTAGGAGTGAGGAAGAACATTCTCGTTTCACACACTGGAGTGGGACTTGAAAGCACATTTCCTAATTCGCAGCTCTGCCAAAGACATCAGACACTCACAGATTCAATCCCTGTGAATCCATATTGCCCATCCATAAAACCAGGAAGCAGCGATGCTTCCTTCTGCCTCTGCTGGGGCACTCCAGAGGCAAGGGCTTTGATGCAGCAGCTGCTCCCATAGCAAAACCCTTCTTAAGCAAAGACACCGACATGTATTTGCTCTGCCTCAGACATTGAGCACATACATCACGACATTAAACAGCCTTTAACAGGTAATGTCCCTCTGTGGGGTCTGGCTCTTCGAGGTACTACTGCAAATCTCACCCTTCAATGTCATCTTCAGAACAGGAGGTAGAAAGAAAGGATGCTTCTGATACAAGTTTAATAGGCTCAGATCAACCTAATACAACCATATTGCCCAATTACAGCTCTAAAGCAGCATCAGGCCACACACTTGCATGAATCCCATCAGTTATAATCCCAAATCAGAGCCCACATCCGCTACCGTCTCTGCCATCAGCATCCTTTCTGCTTTCTCATGGCTTCTTTTGCCTTACTCCTGACACGCTGGGGTGGAAGAGAGGGATCAACTTTTAAGCTGCTTTCTGGAGCTCTATTCTGGTCCCATACACAAACACAGATACAGCTGAGAGCTGAAGGAAGGCCCATGAGCCACTGAGACCTTTATTAACCCTGGGAAACAATGCACAGATCAGCCTAAATGCCTTTTGCTAATGCATGTTTGGGATCTATTTCCATTAGGTTTGTGTCAACTCCTTCTCTCTTGAGCAACACTTTACCTTTCTCACTACGTTTGCCTTGTGCTGTGTAAGATACTTTGCATGAAGAAACATTGCATCAATCACTTAAAAATTAGTCCTTTCTTCCCCTTGAATACTTATCTCCTCATGTTTATGAATAAGTTCCAGCTATGAAGAATTTACTGGCATCAGTGAGCGCCTTCTGCTTCTGTTGTTATTCCGCTCAGATCTCGGCATTCCAGTTGAAACATTTCTTCTGTAGTTTTGCAACTTGCAAAGAAATAAACGGGAGGGAATGAAAGCAAACCCATGCCCATGTTAATCCAGGCCTCTTCAGAAGCAACACAACAGCACTTTGGTGCCTAAATCGAGATTGTTGCTGGAGATCATCTTGAAAATACTCCTGGAGTGAGCAGCTCACACTCTTATTGTCTCCTGCTGCTTATTGCCATTGAGGATCATGACAGCAGCAGTGCCCTGAAGGTGCTACTTACACAGCGTGGTAAGAAACCAGTTAACTTTGCTTAACCCATGGGTAAACCCCTCTATTTAAGTTGCCTGACCACCATACAACACCCCCTCACACAACCCCTGCTGTTGGATCTATTATAGGGTCTTTGCAAGCCTCAGGAGGTTGGGACATCTCCAATTGCCACAACCACCGTCACCACAAACACTTCCCACAGCCTTTGACACCTTGGGATTTCCACACAAAAGCAGGTGGACAAGCATGGAACTTCCCTTGCTTTCAGTGGGGCCACTGTATGATGCCTTGCAGTTCTGAGAACCAAGCCCCACAACTGGCACTGTTACTAGGAGACACCGACCACTGCCAAAGGCTATGTGGATCCCTATCAAGCAGCATCCTCGAGAAACTTCCAATCAGAGATCAAGAAGAGACCTAAGACAGGCAACCAACAGGCAATTTCTGTGTGGTTGAGAGCACCCATTACATGGGGAGCTGCAGGAGTTACTTTTCAGGAAGGATGGACAGGATAAGGACTTGACAGTGGAGACCAGGGAAATCAAAGCATTCTATCACTGTATCATCACATTAAGGTTTTGAACTCACTTTCTAGAGTTTAACTTATTTGCATTTCATTTTTCATATTAAATACGTGCAAGAATGGCAAAATTAATGCTACCTCAATTTCTTGCCATCTTTTTGGAGCTTCTATTATCTTCTTCTGGTATCTAGCATGTCAGCTTCCAAATGCTGGCTTGCTTGGACCAATGCATGCAAAAAGATACCCACACGTATGAATACTCAGAATGGAAGAATCTCCTCCAGTGTCTATAGACCAACTCCATTTACTTCAGTAGAGACCTACTAAGTGTAGCAACCAACCACTTGGCCTGTATTTAGTAAGCTTGTCTTCCAGTAATCAGATTCATGATGGCCTACCATAGACATGAAGACAATTTCCAACTATTGACTTCCATCGTGCAGGGTTTAAACCTCAATAAAAGGACCTGAGACTGTCAACCTCCAGCCTGGCTTCTTGTGTACCTTGTATTCTGACAAACACAAAAATGAAGCCAAACAAAGCACAGAATCAGCTCAGTAGTTTTAGGAGTTATGATCATTTGCCAGTTTTATTGGTATATATTAGGTATGTTCCATAACATTTAATAATGCATATTTTTGGGCCACATTTATCAGGACGTCAAAAGGTAACACGTTGAATTCATCACAATGCAAGCCTGACACCTGAATGGGAATCTTGAAGGATTCAGCCCGTTAAGATTTGAGGAAAATAGCAGCAAATTAGAACTGACAGGATGTTACTTTGATCTGACAATCATGACTGTAACTCACTTTGAATATTGAATATCAGTTCCCTTTTAGTTCCAAGAAGAGTGGATACACACTCTGCAGTTTGTGCCTCTCATCATGTAACAACTGACAACACCAATAAGCTTTCTGAAAGTGGAGCTGCTTGGAAGAACTATGTATTATTTTGCCTTATTTTGACACCCACATACTCAATAGAATATAACTGAGGATATATTAAGAGCCACGTGCATGGGCAAAGCTGGTAATCTGTCACTCAGCGGGAGAGCTGTATCTTCTATATAAATACTTCTCTTGCTGATGCAACAAAAGGAAGTGGGTTGCAGCAAGAAGAATTTTCCATTGGCAGTGCCTCCATTCCGTGTGGTTTATACCAGGCTGTTTGCAGTTAACAGCTAAATGATAACTTGATGCAGGGTTACGTTATCGAAGACTGAAATGCCATTTTCTCTTTACTGAACATCCTGAAATCAGCCCCCCTCCCGCTCAGCTGAGTGGGAGAAAACTATTACCAGGAGACCTACCACAGTTCCAGGGACTAAAGCAAGGGAGGAAGCTTTAGGATATTCAATTCTTCATAAACAGGAGCTAGATGGAATTCTGGACATGACTCTTTTGTGTCCTTCATTCAACAAAGTAGCTATAAAGGCACAGAACGTTGTAATTTATACACAATCAACCAACACCACGTATGCACTCAATGTGGGGTTATACACCCCATCTTTGCTCTTTGTTTTTGCATTGGCACATCCTCCATCCCCCATACACGATATCATTCTCTTCAGGTTTGCCTGCTCTTGCCATTAGCAGGACACTATCGCCATGCCCCTTGCTGAAGGTTTGACTGATGAGCACAAGTAAATGAGAATGCATCAACAAAGCTTCCAACAGCCAACACCGAGCCTTCAAACAGCAGAAAGAATGTGTTACACACATTGAGATTAGCAGGAATGAGTGGGAAGTCTCAATGGACCAGTTTCCTTGATCCAGCCACTCTCCAAAACCAGGAGTATATATGGATTTAGTAAAACATGGAAAACCAAAGCAAACCTACCCCAGTTGTAACACAGCAAAGTCACAGAAATGCCTGTTATTCAAGGAAACTTTACTCTGCCAGACCAGTGGTTTATCACAGCTATAAACCAGTTTAACTTCCCTTCATCCTGCACCTCACATTGTCATTCCTACCAGAAGGACAGCATCACTCTACATGGCTACAACGACGATCCATTATCATTTAATGCTTTCAGCCACTACACACGTCTGAAAACCAGCTTGAGGATCTACATGGAGTTAACTGTTTGTATCAGGACCTCACTACATGAGAGATGTGGCTAAAGACGGATGATGAAATCTACCCCAAATTACCTGGCTAAATGTTCCCAAACACAGTCTAAGCTATTGAAGTAGTCATGTATTTCATGTATATCAGTAATTTGTGGTCTCAACTCTACACAGAGCCTGAAGTCTCTTCTGCACTCTCAAATCATGATGATTGAATGCATCTGAACATAAGAAAACATGACGTAGGGGTGGTCGAATATTGGAGTAGGTTGCCCAGAGCTGCTGTGGAATCTCCATCCATGGACACATTGACTGGGCATATTCCTATGCACACTGCCTTAGCTGACCCTGCTTAAGCTAGGTAACCTCCACAGGTCCCTTCCAACCTCAACAATTCAATGAGTCTCTATGTAATATTCAGTTAGGGTGAAAACTGGACAAGATCAGACAAGCAGCTATTTCCATCAATTTTCCACTAAATGCTACTATTTCATCTTAGTAAGCACTGGACATGAAAATGATGTTTCTATACACTGAACAATCCACATTAAACACCTCTTTAAATGTGCTAAGTCAGGGCAAACTTTGGGATTTAAATAGACAGCACCGAGATCATTATGGGACTTTCTTGACCTGAAGACATATGGGACTCTAAACATAACACTGAGCACTTCCATCACACTTTAAACCTTTAAAGTGTCTGCAGACATTCATTCATTAAACATTAACTAAGCACTTTCTTACTCTCTTTAGGAGACACATCCATGCTGGCATCACTTCACATAGGAAAAACCAACCAAAAAGTCACAAATAAACGTAAAGCCATACACTTACTGCTATGAGTTGCACTTCTTCTAAGCTCAGCTTGCTTGGAATCATTCAGGACATGGACTGGAGATTACAGGCAACTGCTGGAAGTCTGATGGAGAGGCAATGCTGGTTACAGCCACCAAGGCTCTTGCTTGTTGTAGCCTCATGGTGTCTCTGCAAGAGTTCTGCAGCTTCTCTTCCAGCTGAGGCAATGATGCTCCTGTTGCCTTCAGCACCTTCTGAGCATGAGGGGCTTTTTGAAGGCAACTGGATTGACCTGGTGACAGAAGACTGATTCTGGTCCTCTTGAAAGGAAACAATGCCTGTGGGCTCCAGTTTGTCCTTGGGTGCAATAGAGGCTGCTTCGCCTCACAAACAGGGAAAAGACATTTTCCAACTAACCATCAGGTTTACCTGCTGCAAGGAGAAATCTGCAAGCTGGCCTTTATGCATCTCTGGCTGCTTCTTTAAGAGCTGGTTGTCAAGGTACTGGCTAGGAACAGAGCAGGTACCACAACAGTCAACACATCTCCATGGCTACGGAGGGCTTCTACATTCCATAGCTTAACAGGACTGGCCACAAGCATGAAGATGCGAGAGATCAGTCAGGAAGACAGATCCTTTCATAGGCCTGGTTGAAAGAGAGTGACAACACTGAACTGGGCAGAAATTCCTACTGTGATCTCTTCTGTTATCAAGATAGAGGCAACTATGCTTGAGTAAGAGAAGTCCATATCATAGTGTGAAGCAGCCTCAACTTAGCAGCACTGCATCTTCGTGGTACTTGAGAAGTCACAAACACTAGAATTGCTTTGCTGATCTTGCTGCACAGCTCCTGAAAAACAGAGGCCAAAGATGAAATCCAATATGTTGCTGCAACTGGCAGCCCATTAAAACATTCCCACTTATTTACAAGGGGATGGCACCATCAGTCAGGAAAGGCAGTAAATTGTCTTCACTGGTCAAAATCTATTTGTCACCTTTGAGCACAACTTTGACACATTTGGCTGTAGAGCAGAAAGCCTTTGGTCAGAAAGTGCCTCAATGCAGCTGTTTTAAGGCAGATGCAACATTTGGGCCTTCCAGCACTTTTTCTCCTCTTTGAAACACTTCCCAAAGAAATGCCATCATCTTCCATTTGCAACACATGAAACCCAGCTACCTACACAGTGTAGTTTATGTCGTTCTCTCTTATTGCTTGATAGATTGCATTCTGACTGTATGCACCAGATTACATCAAGTGGCTTTGTCAGCTAATGGCAAGCTTGATCATAGTACCCTTGACTACTTTGGGTTGGAAAGGACCTTAAAGCTCATCCAGCTCCAACTCCCACCATGGGCAGGGACACCTTCCACTAGAGCAGCTTGCTCCAAGCCCCTGTGTCCAGCCTGGCCTTGAACACTGCCAG
>JANHGB010006621.1:0-14098 GCA_026283785.1 Coracopsis vasa
ATAGAAAAATCTGATACGTTTATCTTGTTGAAAGACTGATAATTTGAATAAACAGGGCCCCCTGAGCCTTCTCTTCTCCAGGCTAAACCCCCTCAGGTCCTTCAGCCGTTCCCCATCACAGTTGTACTCCAGACTCTTTGCCAGCTCCATTGCCCTTCTCTGGACCCCCTCCAGCACCTCAATGTCTATCGTAGTGAGGGGCTCTTCCTCTACTTTAAGGGGGAAACTCAAAAAGCACCCCCCTGGCAGGTCATTCACCTGCCTGCAAAGTGCAGCCAGATGGGGTGATTTTTCCAGCTAAAGCACAAAGAAGTCAATATCAGGGGAGAGAAGGAACAACAACATCTGCTCATTTCATGTACCACCTGAAGCCTCTGGCCCTTGGGTAAAGCCAGTTTGGGGTTTAGACACATGGTGCTGCTGCTCAGGCTGTGGGTGTAGTTTGAGGGCTCTTTTGTGCTGCCTAGGTGGGCGATGGCAGGTAAAAACTTGCTGGTAGGCCAGGGGTTCAGGGTGAGAAGAGTGAAATGAGGATTAAAGTCGTAAAGGTAATTACTTAACCATGTACCTTCTTCCCCATTGCCAAAAGAAACAAGCTGCTGCTGTACAAAGTTGTGCTGCAATCACAGCTTCTGCCAAATTCTTTTGCTCTTGCAAATTGTGACCTCTTTGGACATGAGGCTTAGTTGCCTGACGCTGGGCTATGTCTGCTGAGGGTGGAGGGCAGGAGGGCATAAAGATGGGTTCCAGTTATATCATCATGTTGGTTTTGGCCAGTTCTACAGAGTGGCCTTTTGTACTTTAGGAACATTTCAACATTTTACAATTACTTTAATAGTAAAAGAATGCTGTAAACCTTTCTCCTTTCCATCCCCACTCCAAGTGTTCCAGGCTGGCTTTGCTCTTCCTTTTAAAGCCTGCTGCCAACAAGGGCTCTTTTGATAATGTGGATGCTCTTGGCAGTGCCCCTAAGCCATGAGGAGTGTGTCATCCAACCACAACACAGAGGGCTTGGGCTTGGGCATGAGTGAGCACCTCAGAGAGCCTGCGGGAGCCCCACTGAGCTCCTGGTGCTGCAGCCATCGCAGGTCAGGCTGGGATGCCTTTCCTTTCCCTGGGATGTTCCCGCCACGTCTAACCCGCAGTGCAAGGCTTTTCCTTGGTGGCTTCTTATTAAAACTCTACAAATATTGAATTCTTCCTCTTATTAATCAAATCAGAAGGAAGGTCAACTGGGTTCCCTTTAGATCAATCTCAAATGAACGTTTCCGGTGCTTTGATTTTCTCAGCAGCATGAGCACTCTTCCCCAGTCTGAAGCCAGCCAGGAAGGTTTTGCTGGGCTCTGGTTTAACCCTGCTGACACTGTCTGCTGACCTAAGGTGGCATTTGCAAACACTCTTCTTTAGTCTAATCCAATGTTCCTTTTTTAGTGGATAAATCACTGGTCCCTCCATGCCCCCAAGCTCTATTCCTACACTAGCCAGGGATGCTCGAGTGTCACCCAGGGTCAGCTCGTGACTTTGGCATCATGTGCTCCTGCCCCAGACAGACAGAAAGGTAAATGGATGGCTTCTAGACAGCGAGGAGAGGTCTGTTCCAAAAATACACTAGGAAATACTCAGCTGCCATCCAGGTCTGAATGTTACGGGACAGGAGGAGCAAAGGGTCCAGAACATGAGCTGAGGTCTGGATCTGGCCTTGTATGCTTCTGCCACCGCAATGTGAGCCTTGCCATCCGGCCTGCCAAGAGACAGGGCAGTTAGTGTGCCCTGTGGATTAAGAAAGGAAAATAAAGGTCTCATTTGGTGCACTTCATTTAGGGATGGGGCGAGGAACCTCATTGCCTTTTGAAAGTCAGATGCATTGGAAATGAAAACATCTTCCTAACAGCCCACTCTGCTCCTCTCCAATAACAATATCTCCTGCAGCCAGACAAGAGCTCTTCATCCCAGGACTCCTGCTTAAGGGATCTTAAAATTCCTATTGATCTCCATGGGATTGGGTTTGAGTCACTTAACTTGCTGGAGCAAGGAGCTGGTCTCTGAGTTGCCACCTACCACTTGTGTGCTTGAGTGGGACTCATCAGGCCCCAGGACAGCACGTTCTTAGCTGTACCAAAGGAAAGTACACCCTGTTTTGTCCTTGTAAGAGGCTGTTGTAAATGGTTTCATTTCAAGAGCGCTCAATTAGATCTGGGAACTCTTGCAACAAGTTTGTTCCTAATTACGGCTTAAGAGACTTTGCAGTAGTCAAAAGACAAATGGATGCCAAAGAAAGAAACATCAGCGGGCATTTCCATGTTGTCCTCTTTGCTGCTTATTAACTGTGCCCTGTGCTGTACCAAGCACTTGTCACTTCCAGGACTCTCAGATTTCTCTTCCTAAGTTTCCATACCTTTCAGTGAAGCAGCCGGGCACACTACCTGCCAAAGGCACCGTCCCTTTGCCTTTGGAGATGAAACTGCCCTATGCCAATGCTGCCACACAGCAGCTTTTGATCTTCCAAGGCCTGCAGGAGATCAGTCCTCACCAATGACTTCTAGCTAAGCAAGATAATGAAACCCTGGGGACATCAGACTGGCAAATGCTTTTTAATGGGACCTGGTTGTCCTGGGTCCTGAGAATGGCCTGGTTTCTTGGGGATTACAGTTGTCCTTATTTCAACTTTCCTCTCAGCTGACATCTCCACCGAGGTCAGGTCAGTCCTTGGGATGAATGGACTCTGTATATGTCAATCTGGGTAGCAAAAACTACCAGGGTGCTCTCTGTAGGTGCTCCTTCCTCCCACTGCTGGTGCCGGCCTGGAGCTGCCTTTCTGCAATCCAAAGAAAGACATTTGCTTCCCTTTTCTCATTTCCCTAGCTATAAAAATACACCTATGGATAGGACTGCCATTAACAATGTCACTAAATCATGCCTTGGTCTTTGCTGCTTGGTTTGCGCTGTAATTTGTGCATGTATGGGTCAAGCAGGAGCCAGCACTCAGCAAACACAGTCCTGGCTGTCCCCATCCTAAATGCTGACCCCCAAGGCAGTGTGGACGACTCTCCTGTTGATAACTGAGAGATGAGGGGTCCCTCAGCCAGCTCCTCTTTCCAGTTAAAGCAACATCAAACTGGCTGCTGGTTCCCTGCAAGCTGTAAGCGGTGGGTTTTGACCTTCAGGACCAGTCCCATGTCATGTCCTGTCTCTGCAGCCTTGGTGCAGGTGCAAGGTTAGATCCAATAAGGGTTTGGTCTGGTTTCCCCCCTCCTTGTCTTCCAAGCCCTTGTGCCACCGCTCTCACGTGTCGTGCCAGGAGCGGTGACAGCTCACGTAATGCCGACTGGCAGGTGAGCACGGGAGATGCAGCGTGGGTCACGTCTCTGCAAGCCAGGCTCAGCCTAAGTCTCCCAAGATGCGTCACTTAAGACTCTTAGGGCTAAATCTCTCCCTGCGTAAGTGCAGCCAGCAGCAGGGATGTGCTCAGCCCCCCATCGTGCCCTCATGCACCCCTCTGGGCTGCTGCCGCTGCTCTCTGTGTTTCTAACACAGCTTGTCAAATTGCTTGTTATGAGCTCCCCTTAAACACCACTTTACCTTTCAGAGGCCCAGAGCAACGGGAAAGGTTTTACCTTCCTGTACCTGAGAGCAAGGTGTGCAGGTGGGAAGTGAGTGCCTGTTCTCGGAGGGATGTGATCATCCAGCAGCTTCCACATGGCTGTGATCTGAGGAGCTTTGCTTATTAAAACTGGCTCTTGCACAGCAGCAGGGCTTCACACTGCTCCCTGTGCAGTTAGGCACCGCTGCCTTCCTCTTACAGGCATGGAAAGGGAGAAGGGGTGGGAACCTGGCTGACTCCTTGGCAGATTGGGTGCAGATTGTGCCCTGCCTTTGCTGAAGGGGGTTGGGTTGGCCCTTGGGTGGCAATTCCCAAGGCACCTCTTTTGCACAAAGGACAGCATTACCCCAGCATCTCTCCCAGAACTGTCCCTGTGTGAACCCAGCCCTGTCCTAACTCCAGGGCTCTCGTTTCTTGCCAGTCAGGTCTGAGCTACCCAGCCAGCCTGAGTTCACCTTTCCCTGTCTTTCCTTCTTCCTTCCTGTCCCAGGATCCTGTCTCTGCTAAACTGGTCTCACCAGTCCCCATCTGATTTCCTGCCTATCTGAAGCAGGTCATTGCACATGTCCTGGGCAGGCTTATTTCTGCCTGAAGATGCTACATGGTCAGTACCTGGCCACTTTGTTTCGGGGTGCACACTGAGAAGAGCTGGAGCACAAGAGGCCATTCACCTCTGTGAAAAGGTTTCATAAAGATGTTCATTAATTCTCTGGGGAATTCAGTGATTAAAGCTGGCCTACAGAAGTTACAGCTGTAGGACACTGCAGAAATGCCCGTGCTTGAGAACAGCTGGGTGGATGTTATTGCAATCAGGACACTGTTTTAAGTTACTTGGAAATGGGCTGGTCCCATCTGGAGAGGAATAATCAAAGTGGGGATCTAGCTCCTGTCATTCACCACCCACAAGGGGATGGTGAGAAGGTGAATCCAGACTCTCCTTGGAGGCAATAGCAACAGGCACAAGTTGCAGCAAGCGGAGTTTTGGTTAGAGGAAGAGAAAAATGTTCACCATGGGGATGGTGAGGCCCTGGAGCTGATGCCTGCGGAGGCGGTGGGATCTCTCCTCTGGGAAGCACTCATAGCAACCTGCTCCAGCTTTGCAGGTCAGCCCAGCTACAAGCAGGGGCCGGAAGGGCCACCCTGGACCAATTCCTTTCTGGCCAAAGCTGCTTTGCGACTGTGACCATATCAGCCACATCCATGAGATATTTCAGAGGTTAACCTGAGGGTTTACTGCTGCACCACACCACTGAGGTTGCTACAGCACTTGTGCCAATGGGTCAGTGTTGGGGTTAACCCCTGGGACTCCATCAAACAACTCCCTAAGCCAGCCTCAGCCCTGCAGGATCTCAGCGTCCGCCACCTCCAGGGCAGACCTGGATTTATTCAGCAGGGAAATCGGGAGTTTCAGGTAAGAAGCTGTGGTCCATCTCACAGGTAGGTTTGCCAGCCACTGTCTGGCATGAACCTTGCGCTGCAGTAGAGGTTCATCTCCTCCTTGCCAGGGATGAGGAGATGGCAGCAGAGAATCTCTGTGGCTCAGGGACGTTGCAGTTTTGTTTCTGTTACACAGATGAATATGAGAGACTGCAAGGCAGGTGCTGGACCCAGCTGGTATAAAAATATACTCATCCATCCATCTCCACAAAATAAACACATTAAAAAGGAACGAGGTGTGTCTCCAAACGTCTCCAAGGCTTTACATGGGCCAAGCTGCACTCAGTTTTTTCCCTTTTTACAACAAATGGAAGCAAAGCAGCGGGCTGCTTTCAGGGGAGAGAAAGGAGTGGGAGGCAGAATATCACATCCTATTTCCTCTTTTAAACACTTGGCAAGGGAGCGAACTTTCCATTCCCATCTGGCACAAGCAGACTAAACACAGGTTCCTTTCTGATAGCCATCTGCACTCTTCTGCTACCTTTTCCCATCAGTCTTCTGCAGGCAGAACGCAAACCCACACGCTATTTAAAGATACTTGAATTTAGGGAGTGTAACCAAATGATCCCTTCTAGTTACCTTCTTTATAAGTCTCTGAGCAGCAAGTGCCAAGCCAAACAATAACCCCGGTTAATCAACAGGCTCGGGACATAAAAGCAGCTCCATTTCCTATTTGTGAATGCACAGATGTTGTTTATCTTGGATCGCTCCTTATTAGTCCCCTGGGACTAAATCACAGGCCTTTAGGTGGAGCATGTGTGATTGCTTTTCTACCGAAGCTGCCTGCAGCAGGGCTTGGCCAGCCCCACTGCTGTGCCATCCTCCTTCCCGTCTCCCTAATGGTGGTCCAAGGGCTTCCCGCAAGACATGGGGTGCACCGTGGCACCCAGGAGCATCATCTTCAGAAACACTCGCTGCTGCACTGCTGGGTTATCTCCTCAAGGACCAGGCACACCCTTGGATGGTGAGGCTGATAGCTCTCAAGACATAGGCACTAGCGAGGCTGGGTCAACCCAGGCACTGATAAGGGAGAGGAGCTTCCTTGCAGGCATGGACATGGGTGCCTGCCTCCTCTGCAGCTCCATGTTCATCCAGCCAGTCGCACCTTGCAAGCCCAGCATGATTTTGGCCAGGTCAGGGACAACCTGCAAGGTGCTGGTTTTGGTGCAGTAGCTGGTACTGCTATGAGAACCAACACGCCTGGTCAGGCTCCTGTCTCATCCCTTACTTCCAAGCGTCACAGCTGAGCTGCAGGTTTTGGCCATGTCCATCACACCCCAGTGAATCTGCTGGATCCCTCTGCCAGCAGGCTCAGCCCCTATGTGTCCTGAAGGTGAGACCCTGTGGTTCATGCCAGGTGAGTAGGATGATTCCTTCTCCATACAAACCAAGATGAAGGTCCAGGGACATTTGCCACCTGATGGTGGCTCCAATCACCTTGCTCAGCTCTGGCAGGGGTGGCTGCTAGATCTCCTGCCTGCTTATATAGCCTTTCATTTCAAATGGAGAAGGCCATTCTTGTCCTTCCCTATGCCAGTCAAAATGCTATGGAGCCTGTCTAGCAGGGCCTGACCAGCAAACCCTCCCTCAGGGGTGGCTGTTCATCACAAGGGGTGTTGACGATACTCATGTGTGGGGTTCACAGAGCATTTTGAGAGGCTGCTTGTGGGATAAGTGCCACTGCTCATAGCATCGTCTGTGACTGTGACTGCAACCTGCTTCCTCAGCTGTCGGGTGCTCTTTTTCTCTGGGAGGTGAAGGGAAGCTATGGTGATAGTTTTCGGTGCTGCAGAAACACCCCGAGTGCAAGACAAAGCTGGTGGTGGCTGAGGCTGTGTTTGGAAAGACACCTTCCCACCCACAAACCCTCTGCGCTGTCTGCCTTCTAAATGGGAGTCCCCTCCAGGAAACTGGCGCACAGGCTTGCTCTGTCACTGCAGATCGCTGAGCAGCTCTGCCTACAGCATGCCTCGTCTCTGCTGCACACGAGGATGAATGAATAGGTGCGTGCATCCACCCAGGGCCGCGTCCCGCAGACGCAGCGGCACAGAGATGCTGCAGGGCCGCGTGTTCCCGGCAGAGAGCGTGTCCTGCACACTCCGGTGAGTGCAGATGGCCTGGCACACGAGGAGGGGAAGAAGGAGGAGGAGGAGGCTGTGGAGCAAGACCCGGGCAGCAGCCGCTTTCTCCGCTCACCAGGGCTGTAGATGCAGCGTTAGTGCGCCTGACTGCAGTCCAGAATGACCCGAAGACTGGGCAGCATCAGCATGTGCTGGTGCAGATCTGGAGGCATTTCTTTTCCCCTAACATGGTTTTACAGGAGTTTCAGTGCCCAGGTCTCACTGGCAGGTAGAGGGGCTGCCCCCACCTTAAGGGCTTAGGGTGTTCTGGTACCCTCAGCAGCTGGGAGTGATACCCACAGTGGAGCAAAGAGGGTGGGTTTTCCCCTGATGCAATTGAAGTGGGGTTGGTAGAGGTGGAGATGTAGAGGTAGGTAGCGGCATGACTGAGCTGGCTGATGGCAATTTTTCTGCAGTAGTGACTTAAGATAAAGCCTGTCCCTTCCCCTGCAGGCTCACCAAACAGTGGAACTGCCAGAGGACAGCAGCCACTGGGCTGCTTCCTGACATGGGAAGTGCCCAGAGCTGTGCAAAACTAACTGCTGGGCTGGAAGAAGGTGAGGACTGTGTCCCACAAACACATCTGTAGCTGAGCAGGATGTGATGAGCTGGGGCCAGGGTCCTTTTGCTGCTGCTTTGGGAAGAGGAGAAGTAGTCACAAGTGAGGGGAGGGAGGAACCATCCTGCTACATCATTATTCTGGGCTGTGGGTCATGAAGCAGGGAGTGAGATGCCTCACCAGGGGCAGGAACTCTCTTCCCTGTTTGGGCCAGGTTGCAGATTGGAAGGAGGGAAGAGCTGAGCTACTTTAGCTATTCATTCCTCGAGTCCCCAAAGAAGCAATTAATGCATCAATCCCTGTCTTAGCAAGCTCTCGGGGCAGAAGGAAAAAGGATAACTAGCCTCTGCTCCTAAGTAGGAAGCTGAGGATTTTATGGGATTACTTCTTGCTCCTTGACAGATGTAGGTCTTTTTAGATCAGAGTTAAGGTCGGTGCTGAGCATCATGGTTTGATTTAATAGGCACCAGTAAGAACCTTTCATCAAGACTGGGATGGGACAAGCTTATGACCATATGAGACCACGCTGGCTCTCGCACACACCTGCACATGCAGGAGTGAGTGGGGACACAAGCACTACCAAGACCTGTGCGGTCAGACCCTCTCTCTTCTGAGTACATGGATCCACTCCCTGAGCCTGAACACAGCACAAACCCAGAGGAGCTGGATGCCTGCGAGGAGCCAGACCTCCTGGTGCATCCTGGTTCAGGTGTCCTCTGTCCCTCATCTGCACAGAGGCTGCTGCTCTCCCTAGTCTGCTTTTAAAGGGCTTTTATCCAACAACCAGCGGAGCCTGGGGCTCGGTGCTGGGTAAGCACCTATCCTCCTAGCCTCATTAAACTTCTAGTACGGATTTTCTCTGCTCAGTCCTTTCAACTCCTCTTAACAAAGCTCACCTTGATGGAGAAACTCCTGGGGGCTGCCTTTCACCAACCCATTCAGCCTCTCCCATGCCTTGTGGTGGGGATGCAATGGTTTACTTGCACTCCCAGCAGCCAGAGCTAGAGAACTGGCTCAGTTATACTGGGACAGATGTGCCTGACATTGATAACATTAGTCTTCTTTCCATGTAAAAATAGTACTACTGGTGTAAAAGCTGCTTTGTGCTATTACAGCAGCAGCCACAGCGGAGAGCTGCATTGCTTTGTGCCAGCAAAGCCAAACAAGTACAACAGCAGAGATGGGGTCCTATAGAAGCAATAAATTCCCCTGGGAGCTCCTGTGTTTTGGTGCCTTCTTGATGCTTGGATTTACACATTGCCACTCTCCCTCTTAGGCAGGGGACTGCGTTTCTCAGGCCCCTGCTGTCTCCATGGTGCTAGCAAGTGACCTGCCAGACAGTGGGGAGGGCTGGTCTTGCCTTCAGGGTCAGCTCTTCTCAGGGAACCACTCATCTGACCAACAGATGAAGAAAGGGAAATAAATACCAGCAGGACACCCTGTTAAAAACCAAAATAAACCCATTAATAAATAAAACCATAGGGAAATGAAAAGGGGAAGTGCAGTGATTCAGTAAAGGATCCCATTTTTTAAATGAAAGTGTCTTCCATACAGATTCCAGCCAAAATGCATTTCACTTCCCCTGATGGAATATAAATACTAACCCAGACACTCTTTATTCTTAGTGTGTCTTTTTGTATTGGCATGATCTAGAGCCATGCCGAGATCTCACATCTTCCTCTGCCTTCCTTGCAGGCGCTGGGTCCTCAGTGCACCTCCAGAGCACACCAATGAAGATGCCTTCTCCTCCTCTGAACATGGGGCTCTGCTGCTCATCCACACAGTTTTGGGTTCTGCAGAGGGATGGAGATGACACCTCCTGTTGCAGGCACCTGAAGGAGGTGCTAGTGGGACATCTAAACCATGCGAGTCCTCATCAAACCCTCATGGCCAGAGTTTTGAGCCCAGTTCTCTGCTGCTCAGTGGACTTTACTGCAAAATGGCTC
This sequence comes from Coracopsis vasa, assembly GCA_026283785.1. NCBI lineage: Eukaryota > Metazoa > Chordata > Aves > Psittaciformes > Psittacidae > Coracopsis > Coracopsis vasa. The sequence goes on from JANHGB010006621.1 coordinate 9,664, forward strand.
TGAAACTAACAGCACAGAAAGCAAGGGTATGGACTGATTTATACCCCCTTTCTCAGCTCCGCTCCCTATCCTCTGTGATTTCTATGCTGTGTCTGCACAGAAAGTCAGGGAAGAGCTTTGCAGGCATCACCTTCCCTTTGTTGCCATCACGGAGACCAGCCTCAAGTGACAGATGTGCCCAGGAGGTCTGTAGGTTATGTGGGGACATGTCCAGGACCTTGAAACACTGGGTAAAATACTGGCCGGGGTGGACATGGGGCTCGGGATTTGTGCTCTCTTTAGCAATGGAGAAGAAAAGTAGGGAAACCCATCACATTTTGGGTTTCTTGAGCCAGAGATTCGACTGTGTCCTCTGTCCTTTCCTCCCCTCCATTGCCACCTCCTCGGCTCTCCCCTCATTATCTACAGCAGCTGTCACTGCACCAGTAAAGACCCCAATTCTGTAAAGCCCTTAAGCACAAACTTAATTATCAGGACAAGCTTAAGGGCTTTGCTGGATGGAAACTTGCTGAGCCACCCCAAGCCAGTCGAGGAGGGCTGCAGGCTCGGCCCCACCATCCTTTTTCCTTGCTGGGGGTCAGTGTAAAATAAAACCAGAGGTGACCTTGCAAAAGCAGATTCAATTCCTAGCCCCTTGCAGCCCATCCAGGTCCGTAAGATCAAAGCCCTCTGCTCTGCCAGCTGTATCCATCCTTCTCCCTTCTTGACAGGGGCACAAATCCCATTTTTCCTCTTTGCTCCCCAGCCCACCTCACAACCCTGTGTGTGGGGCAGGATGGCCGCTGTGCATTGAGCCGGTTTTGATTCTCAAGCACCATCTGGAAGTCACAGCGAAATGCAATGCTGTGCGGAAAGTGGCTGGAAAGAATGACACCGTGAGAGCCTATTTTTTTCCCTAGGAAATAAATAGACCATGGGCTACAAATGAGGAGAGGAGAGGGTTCATGTCAGGTCAGGTGCAGGTAGGGCCATGCAGGGACAGCCTGGAGTTTGTCTGGGCGGTAGACACTGCCTCTTAAGGAAGGTTTTGCTGGGCAGAGGCATATGGGACAGTCTCTGGTGATGCTACCAATGTGGCAGGCTGGGGGTGGCAGTGGTTTCAACCTGTCTGGAGCATCCCTGGGCATGCAACCTATTTATAAGGCGGGGAGAAAAGCAAGCTACTGCATATGCAGGTACCAGGGATGGGGAGAAGCTGAGCACCCCTGCCCTATCAGCTGAGAGGGGGGCTTTAATGCCCTGGGTGTCAGCAAGCTGGAGCTCGATGCCTGGCTCCGATATGGCTGCGGTGATGGCCTGGATTCAACTATTTCAAAGGGCACCGGCCGGTCAAGCCGAGCCCCAGATTTAAATTTGCTAAAATAGCTTTTTGCAAAACATGAGGATGGAGAGAAATGTTTCCATGGGTTTGTTTTTAAATTCCAAGTGGGAAGAGTTTATTTTTTCACTAGGAAACTTTCCCTGTAGGATTCGCGATGCTGGCGGGGAGACAAGAGCCAGCCAGCTCCGCTCCCGAATGGAGGTGACCTCAGGGGTGACCCTGTGCCTGTCACGTCGCCTCATGCAGCCTCACTTACCCCCTCGGCAAAAGGGAGGTGGCAATGTGCATGGCTGTGGCAGGTCGAGATGCCAGTGCTGCTGCAGGGATGCTCAACCCCATGGCTATCACGGTTAGCCCCTGTGCTACATCTGGACAAGTAGTATGGTAATAGCTGCATGGTTGGAGGTAAATGCAATGAAAACTCTTACACTGCAAGCAGATTGGGGAAAACCTGGGGAAATGACCCCCTAGTAGTTTTATTTCTCCTTGGCTCTGGTTATGTGCAAGTACCTTGTGTGCGGATAGCAATGGTCTGTTCCTCACCAGCATGCTGCTCCTCCTAGACTGCTGCCAATTCGTAATGTAGGAGTGAAAGGCTGTTACCACTGCTTTGTCCTCTGTTGGTTTATGCTGTCCTAAAAAGAAAACTATTATAGAGATTTATAAAATAAAAGCAAAATATTATAGAGATTTATAAAAATAACTGAAGAAAAAACCCCGCATAATGGCTCATCTGGTTTCAATCATTTCAGTGCCCTGGAAATGGGTTTACCCCAGGTGAGAGTTCAAGTGCTAAGGCTTCTGCTTGCAGGTTACCATGTAGTCCCAAGTGTTCAATGCAAAAACATGCAGCAGTGAAACAGGGGGCTGGTGAGCACTTGAGCCAAGGAAAGAAGTGGAAATCAGGGCAGGCTGGGCTACACTTACTACAACTGGCTGACAATAAAAGGATAAAAAATGGCAATTGGAAGTGCTTGCATCTTGCTTCTGTCCCTGGAGCAGAGGAAGAGCACAATGGTTCGTTCTCATTTGCAATTAAATGCTTTGATCTGATCCCGTTTTATTCTCTCCTCCCATGTACTGCTTTATGGCTGTGGTGCTGTGGGTGGCAGGAAACTCCTCTTGCTTTGCATCCCGGGAAGAGTGAGAATTTGGCCTTTAGGATCTGGGATTTAACGAAAACTGATTGCTTGGACACGTGAATTTCTAAGGCAGTGGCTCAGCAGCTCAAGGGTTAATGGGGCTCTCCCACTTTCAGCCCAAACATTGTTATAAAGGCTTATCTACAATGGAAAGCTGGTTCTTATTAAGGTAGGAACTGCAGATGAGGGTACTCCTGCTGTACCTCTGTAGCCCCAGCTTTACATGCCTGCCTGGGGCAAGCAAAGAAGGAGGCACAGCTACTACAGGACAACTCCCCTTCATGGAGAACATCTTCCCAGGCTTATAAAACACCCCCTTTTCCTGGGATACCTGAATATCTCCAGAAAGACTTTCCCCAAGGGAAGGGTCAAAGATGCAGCATTCCTGGTACACACCTTACCCAAGAAACATTACAGGTCAGGGAGGGGATGAGGCCACCCCTGCTCCAGCAAAGCACCTGAGCTGATGGAAATCATAGGAGGTGAGCCTTTGCTTTCAAAAGGACCATTAACACGCTTCTGGTTAATCACACGCATAAATCTCACTGTGGCTTAAAGCCAAAGTGAGCAATAAAAGCTCACCAATCCCCAGGCCTTCCGATGGGAATTGGCTGGAGCCAAGCTGCTGGGAAGTAACCTGCGCCCTCAGCACATACATGAGCAGGGATTTCTGTTGGTTTCCCCCCTCCGAATACCTGTTACCTGGGTAGAACCTCGAAACTATCTGCCGAGATGGCAAGGCAGGTGTGCAGAGGACATGGATGAAGGGTTGGTCTGAGCTGCTTTTTGTCAGTGGTGGCTGTGGGAGGGTGAGCCCCGGTCCTGTCCCTTTTGAGGTTCAGGTGTATCAAGAATTAGATGTTTAAAGGAATGTACTTTCCAAGGAGGAGAAAACCTTGAGCCTCAAGCACTGCCAAGTGTAGAAGGGAATTTAGGGAGAACTCTGTGTGCAAGAAGAACTTGGGGGCACATGGGCTTTTTGTTGGCTTTTATTTTGTATGGACAAGACCAGGAAATCCATACCTAGAATGTGTCTGTCTGAGGGAGACAGGCCTGTTTCTGATGAAACATCCTGGGGAATTAAGCTATGGCCCCATCTCACATCCCACATTTCAGCTGGACACAGTGGGAGATGAGGGCACTTGGGGACAGGATATAAATTTGAGACCTTATATTATGGATCAACACAGTCTGAAGCAGCTCTCTGCCTCTCTCCTAGCCCCAAATGCTCTCCCAGCTCTTGCATGTGCCACCAGGCACTGACTTAGACTGCTCAGCTTCAAAATAAGACTTTTGAAAGTCAAGCCTTTGTGTTCTCTTAGGGCAGAAGTTAGCAAAGCCAGTAAGCATGAGCGTGTGTGTCCCGGGGTATAAAGCAGCAGCCAGGCCAGATAAACACAGGGAAGCCATTTCCACAGCACTTTGGAGGCTTGGTTGTCTTCTTACTCCTCTCCCCAGCTCCAAACCTCATTATGAGGATGCTCAATGGGACAAGGGGGTGCACAGAGCCCACCCTGCTGCCTCCCTTCCATTAAGCTCATGGAAGGTTACTGGTGGCCCTTTGCAGTGAGCTTGCCCGCACTCACCTGCATTTCCACACATGTACAGGGGCTAGGTCAGCTCTTTGTGATTCGTTTTAATCTGGCACAAAGCAGCAGCTTGATGTAAAACACCCACAAGCGCTCCTGTTATATAATATGAATCTGAGAAGAGTAAATTATCCCGTCTGAGGAAACACATGCACATGTGTATGTACACAACTATATACAGGCTGGGGCTTGGCTGAGCGGAGCTGAGGGCAAAGCTTCTCTTCAGGAACATTGAACTTGCACTTGTAAGCACTTAAAGGGACAAATGATGTGTATACACATGTGCATAGACACGTGTATGAAGTGCTGCAGCAGCTCTATGCCCTGCCTTCACTGTGAGGCACTGGCACAGGGTACCCAGAGAAGCTGTGGCTGCCCCATCC
>JANHGB010006622.1:4822-46051 GCA_026283785.1 Coracopsis vasa
TCAAGGCCAGGTTGGACGGGGCTTGGAGCAACCTGCTCTAGTGGAAGGTGTCCCTGCCTGTGGCAGGGGGTTGGAACCGGATGAGCTTTAAGATCCCTTCCAACATCAAACCGTTCTGTGATTCTATGATACCACTCTGCAGCTTCTGAAGCTTATTAACAGATGGGTGATTCAGACTCTGAGGTGATGGGGCCAGCTTAAAAACAGAATATAACAATAGAAGATCTCACTGAACTCATTGGCAATGAGTTCAAATACACAGTGACAGCAGTTCAGTCATACAAATCGGTTCATCAGTAACTCAGAACTATAAGCCAACTTCTTAGTAAAGGCCATGGCAGTGAGGAAAAGAGTGAAAAACCTCCATGAAGTTTTCTGGACTAAATTTTCCCCCTAATTATTCCCCTGGGTGGGCAGAATCCGCCTCTGCATGTAACAAGTTATTGGTGATATCGGCAAATGTTAGTCTGGGGGGACCAATTAATTTTAACAGAGGTTTCTCTGAAAATCAAGGAAGGAGGCCAAATATTATTCCAGAGAAAATCAGTGAATGATTACATCTGGGAAAGAGAAATGGGAAATATGTAAACATACGAAGTAGAAAGGGAAACTTAAGAATAGTCTGTAGGGAGGATGGGGTGCACAAGCCTGGCTGGGGAAGCCTAAACTTCATTAACGCCTCCACTCATAAAGCAACAAGTTTATTTTGCCTTATTTACTCTCAAAATTAGCTGCACACAGCCTAAAGATGGACTTTTGAAACCAAGAATAAAATGCGGGCAGTTATTCCCTGTGCTGTGTCACTGGCAGTGAGTGATACAACACGGGAAACTGTGGATAGTACATAGATGTTTTCTGATTAACGCTGTGCTCTCTCAATAAACTAAGAAACGTTTGAAGAATAGTAAATTACAATAATTGATAACTCTTAGAATATTTCTAGCCTGCTTTTGTGGAGGTGTAGAACAAACACTACTTAAATAACTTGCATTTGGCACAACAGTTATTCCATAAAGAAGCAAGATTTGGACAGAAATGGATATGAACTGCATTTCATTTGTGAATTCACTTCTCAAAGAAGTTGCCACCTCAAATGTTATATAAACACATGCACGCATACATAAACATGTATTATCTATTGATACCAAAGCTGCTTAAAACGTCTTGTTTTTCTGAAAGCCTAAGTGAGATTTCCCACAGACATTTTACATTTCTAATTTAATAGTTAATTCCCTCCTTCTTTTTCCTTTGCTGATTTCTTTTTCAAATAATTTTTGGTAACAAAGAAAACTAAAAGAAAAGAAAAAAAGGCCCCAGAAACACTGAAAAAAGGAAGAGTTGGTAAAGGCGAATAAAAAAAATAATCCTACTGCCTAGCATAAAAAATGTATTTTTAATGGAAAAGGTGAATATTTAATAGAAAAAAAATTAAATGGCAAGAACTTTGTAAAAAGTACTTCAGATTGAGACAATTGTGGAGAGATTTGGGAACACCATGTAGACCGCATGCTTGCTTTGCACAGTGTTAAATATGCATAGTGATTTATGGCTTCTGGCCAAGAGATCCTAAAGTATTGTCTTAATTTGCACAGTTTTGGGACCATTTTCTCCACTGCTCAAATCCACCTGATCTGGGCTGAAATCAGTTCTGCAGATCTAACCTGCTACGTGATGTCCAAGAACAGAAAGTTAAGGGCAGTTATAAATGTAGGGAATTTTTTCCAACTTCATTTTCTGAGGTCAGAACGAGACTATGTCATTGGAGCTGGCACGGTCTATCTTCTATAAGGAATACAGGAGGATTTCTTATAGGCCTTGCTAGCAGTTAAAAACAAATACAGGGCAGGAAAGGGAGCTGTGGGATCTTTTAAACAGTTTTTTAGAACTGTTTATGATATTGCTTCGTGCCAGCAAACTGGCTTCAGTTTTCTCTTGGCATTCTTGTATGATGGAGATAACACAAAGATATCAATGGGAAACCCCATCCATGTCCTGGTTTTGGCTGGGATAGAGTTAATTTTTAGTTAATTTGTATTTTTTAAAGTTTTCTTGTAAGTTATTTCAAGTGAAATGATGAAAAGAGAGAGAGTTTAGACAAAAAAACCTAACAAGCAGCAGTGATGCACAATGCATTTTCTCACTACCTGCTGATCGGTGCCTAGCCAAGCCCAGCTTCTATCCGAGCATTATGTGTTCCCCTTTGGCTAGTTTGGGTCAGGTGTGCTGTCTCTGCTCCCTCCTCGCTTCTTGTGCTCCTCCTCACTGGCAGAGCATGAGAGACTGAAAAGTCCTTGATCAGGGTAAGTGCTACTGAGCAACAACTGAAAACATCCGTGTGTTATCAGCATTGTTCTCAGACTAAAGCCAAAACACAGCAGTGCACCAGTTACTGGGAAGGAAATTAACTCTATCCCAGCCAAACCCACGACAATCCATTACACCCCATAGAAATGCCAGTCTTGCTGACAATGCCATCTCTGGGTTTGACAACAGTCTGAGGATCCTGTGGGATACACACATTAGCTCAGATTTTCTCTCCTTCACTCTGGTGGTCCCAGTTTCATTTATATAACTAAAGGCAGGATTTTGTGATTCCATCCTGCCTTTCTTATGGCTAGTATACAAGCAAGTGGAGACTAAAGTGAGGAGTGACCGTTCTCTGAAGACAGACGTTAGCCCTGCATGATATAATTCTGCTGTGGGATTTGGTGTGCTCAGCTAGGGAACCTGGTGCATTGAGAAATACACAGATGATGTTAACACAGATGACGTTAACAATATTGAGACTTCTTATCTTACAGACATGGCTACCCATTTCACACCTATCACAAAGGTGTCCTGCAGGAAAGAGCTCCGCACCATTACTTACTTGTCAAAATCCAGTTTAAATGTACTACTGTCCTTAAAATACACTGTGATTAGATTTTTAATCTGATCTATAGTTCTGATGTTTGTGGACTCAGTCTACCAATATAGCCCCCAGAAGGTCAGGAAGGGACAAAAGGATGGGGCTATCCTAGGAAACCGTGTTAATGTTTCCTTTATGTTGTTGTTCCAGAGTAGATGATCTCTGGGTGGGCAACCTGGTTTCTAACCAAGGAACATGGGAACTTGTAAAGGTCTTGTGCATCTCTTAAGTGTTACACTACCTTAAAAAGAAATTTAAAATGATTTCTACCTTCTCCCTCACATTGCATCTGTAACTGTGGTGCTGCCCCATGTCCATCTCTGTGTTGGCCAGAGCCTCCAGCAGGCTGAGCAGGGAAGGCTCAGCATGCTGTTTCTCAAGACACTGTGAATGGTGTTAACTACCAGCCTGCTGTGGAGCTGCTGCAAGGTTTTGGGGACCTGCCATGGAACTGGGTTGACCTTGATGAACTGGGGGGCTTTTTCTTCTAAAAACTGTTAATCTGCAGTGCCCCAAAAGGCTGATCTGTGGTGATGGGAAGGGCATCACCTACTCTTTGTTATACGGAATGGTGGTGGACAGTAAGTATTTCTTAAGGATGTTTCAGTATAAATAATTTGACCTTGTCATCATGAAAGCCTAACAAGCTTGAGGCAAAAAGCCAGATGTTTCACTTGTTGCAGAACTTGTTTTTAGCTGGTTTTACATGGAATAGAAATATTTTCTTTTTCTTCTTCCTTTTCACAGGCTTGGTCTATACCTGCCTGCGTGCAAAGCTGCGTAAGCAGCAGCTATCAATGAAACATTGATTTTTGTCAGTTTGCAAAGAAGAAAATAGAGAATGTCAACCCCATTGCAAGAGACACATCATGGAAAGGGGAAAAGGCTCAGGCAGAACTGGGGTGTGCTACAGAGCCTTCCCCTCCAGTCAAACTCCAGCTCCCATCCCGCTCACGTTGGTAATGAATGAAATTTGTGATGAGCCAATGCTGCTCCATCACCTGGAAATTATTTATACACTGGAGCATCACAGACAGATGCTTCACTGTCTCAGCTGGTGATCTCTGTTCAGCTCCTCATGGGCAGGTGTCCCAGTCTCATAAACCACCACGACAACTGACATTAATTGGCACCCTTGTTGCAGTCTCAAAGGGGAGGCTAAAGATTTAATGGGCATTGAGAGTGAATTATTCCCATATGCCTCAAGGTGGTCCCTCCAGAGCTGTTCTGAGACACAGAGGCAGGCCAGTGCTCGACACCTGAACTGCCTCCACTTGTGATGGATTTGCTTTACTGGTATTTTTAAAGAGGACAAAAACAAAAGGGAAAAATGAGAAACCTGGAATAACAGGGGAAGTCAAAGAACACTGTGTTGCTTCTCAAGGACACTTTGGAATTAAAACAAATATTGTTTTCCTGAATAGATGTGAAGCAAAATGTGTGAATTCTACACTTATGCAAATTGATGAATATCTTGACTTGATGGAGGTAACCAGTTCATGAGCACATACATTTAATACTAAATGCTGCCATTTTTTGAGAGCTGAATGATTTCATCAACTACTTACTGATGCAATACAGAGTTTATTATCACCTTAAATGGGCAAGTGTTAAATATCTCTATTATTGTTAGGTGGAACCTGTTTAAAATCAAAGTAGCAAAATATTCCACAGAAGAACAGCTTTGTTCTGAAATTTCCTGGCATCTTTTTCTTTGCATTTAATATGATTTATCCTAAGTGTGATAACAGACATTTTTTGTGGGATTTTAGAAATAATAAAAGAATGCTTTGGAAATGTGTCATCTCTTCACAGTTATAACTCAACATCTCAGGAGGCAAGATTCCCCAGCGCTAACTACTCTCGTGTTAGCTATCTATCTTTATGTCCAAAACAATTTGTTTTCAGATTGCCTATAAAAGCAAGGCATCACATAATTGTCTGGCTATAAAATATGTAAAGTATTGCACTACTGGGGCTCATTAGCAAAGGCATAGATGCTTTTTAGTAATCCGTAAGGTGTTACTTGTTAATGAATGTTGCAAATTATTCTACTAACTGCTTAAAGATTAATAATAGATATGTCTGCGGCAACAAACAAGTCTCAAATCTCTGGAGAAAACTAGAGAAAGTAGATAATAATTAGAATAAGAGTACAACAGATATTCTTGTATTTGCAGTTTTGATCCTATTGAATCAATGATCCTATGGTTATGGCTTGTGTTATGTCTGTTGAAAAAAGATTTCTCTTGCAGGAAGCTTCTAGACTAAGAATACTGACACTGCTTGGTTTATGGATCGGACGTGAAAGTGATTTTAACTTTGACTCATGGGTTTAATGCTGCCTAATTTCAGGAAAGTAAAGCATATTTACAAGACTTGAAACCTTACAGAAGTTCAGTCTCTATGGATGACTGTCCATTTCGAAGGAACCTGAAAACAGCCACTGTGTAGGTGCTTATGCTCTGGTAGTTGACAAGGACTCTCTTTGTTTTAGTTAAGTCTCTAGCTTACTGCAGTATATCAAACTCAGCAAAGGAATTATGGAGGATGAACTGAGTTTTGAGCTGTAATGGTTTAATTGCTCTAGTCATGAGAATAATTAAAACCTGAACAAATGCATCAGTGGTAAATAGGACTAGACATCTCCAAAGCCCTTAAATTGTACCTCTAAAAGTTGATTTCTCTGAGAGACACATCATGCTGTTGGTTAACCTGTGCTGTTGACCATGCTTTGGAAGATGGTGTACACTGCATCATTCCCACTCATATACACTAACAGATTTCACTATGACAGAGATTTCCCAGTGTCCATCAGTGCTAGCTGCTGCAGACAACCATGCAACACATGGTCATATTGCCTCAATCCAGACAGATCAAGATAACATCCACTGCATGCATCCCTGTGCAGCACAGCCTGGTTCCCAGCCTTCCTCCGTGGGTCCCAGCTGATTAGCTTTAGCCTTTTATTATTCTATGTCCCAGAAAGACAGCAGGTGAAATCAAGGGCTGCACAAAAAGCCCCTGCTACTGCACTCAGTTGTGTGCTCCTGTTCCTCTGTCAGGTGAAATGCCCAGATGATCCTAACAAACAAAACACCCCAGAGAGAGAGAAAGGCCAGGACACCTCAAGGTCCCTACCAGTCTTTTGAGCCTAACCAAGTGCAACCAAACTGGCTTCTACTGGGTGCAGCAGGTATGCAGTCATGGTTGTTGCTTAGAAATGCTTTATTAAGATGCATCATCTCTGACCTAGGCTTGATTTAAAGCTCATTGAATTAATGGGAACACTTTCAGTTGACTCCTCTAAGCTTTGGATCAGTTTTCTCCCCTGGCAAATGAAGACCTGGCAATTCTTGAGCCCTTACAAAGCCTGCCAAATGGCATATAATTCTGCCAAAACTTATGGTGATTTCTGGAGAGGACAAGGTTCCCTAAAAAGAGGAACTTTGTTTTGCCTTCAGATGCAAGAAGGCGAATGCTACAAGAGTCCTGGAATGCCTTTCGCTGCTCTACTCACAATTCAGCAATGATTAAAAATACTTTGTCCACTGTAATCCAGCACAGCACAATGATCTCAAATTGTAGATAAAATTATTCAAAGACAGTGATTCATAACCTGCCTAGGATGCAGACCAAGCAAAAAGGCAATTTAATTTGAACATGTAAGCACACACCAGTCCCTGCACAGTATCCCTCTAAATGGAGAAGTTCTCTATTAGTTTCTGCTTATATTAAACAGAATTCCCAGATGGTCCTGTTTAAACAATGTCTAAATAAATACTTTCCCAATCATTTCATAAGTTGCCTCAAGAAACTCAGTGAGCACAATCATGGATGTAAGTTTGGAAATGATGTAATTGTTGCAACACAGCGTTGTGCTGGTCTTTCTGTAGTTGGAGTTCCTGCTTGTCAAAAACATGTCTGGATTAAAAGTACATCTTCTACATTCAGGATTGATTCTTCAGTGTCTTGTTTGCTTCCTGAAAGGGAGCTGTGGAGTCTGAGGTCCTGATAATTTGTTTTCCAGGCCTGGATGTGCCATTGGCTGCTTCACAGAGACTTGCAACTATCCCGCTGGATTACTTGAGTTCCATCTTACCCCATCCTTCACACCTCAGGCTCTCCATCTGTCAAATCAGGGCATGAGATATAGATTCCCATTTTAAACTTCTGAAGTCTGTAGAGGAGAGGATCTCCATGATGCGAGATAGCTTCTGTTACACAGGCTCTAAGTCATTGTTACGCATCCTCTAACTTGTCGTTTGCCCCAGATAGTCAGGGAGAAAACTGTTATCCAACCCTTTGGATTTGACCCTGAGCTGGTGGTTCAAGTGGCTTGGCATACTAGATATTCCTCAACACTAGTTAAAATAATACAGTCTACTTTCTTTTATTAATCCTCATGAAAACTTGATTTCTAAAGGAAACTTGCCTATCCTGACAAAGCTCTAGGGAACTTGACAGTATAAAATGACATAATAAAATTCAAAGTCAAAACTAAATATGAACATTTAGCAGAAGTTCAAAACCATTTAAATTATAAGAATTCAGTTAATTCATTGTGGTTAAAGCCATAGGGAGCTTACTGTTTACACACTATTGAAAGTAGAATAAAAAGGGCACTTCTTTATTTTAAAGTGTGAGTGCTTGTTATTTTTAAGTAGGATTAAGTATCTGGACTTCCAATTACACAATGAAAAATCCCTTTTTTATTAGTATGATTTTAATTAAGTACCTTCATTTCTATAAATGGGAGCTTCATTTGACACTTGTGGCCAACTTTCAATAAGTGCTAATAGAAACTAAGTAAATTCTGCTGAACTACATAATGCTGAGTGCTGCTCAAAGAGAAGCCTGCCTCCAATTTTCATTCCTTTAGTGAAAATCTGAAATAAGCACATTGAAGTCAATGTTGCGCTGGTAGAAATCAGAGTAAGAACTGAGCCATGCCTAGGCATACATTAATTTGTGCACAGTATTGAGATGTTGTATTGGTGGATACTGTGGAAATGTACATAAAAATGGAAATATTTTTAAAGCCCTGTTACATACAGATGACTTGTACAGGAGTAAAGCCCTGAAAGCCTTTCCTCCTGTGCAGCTCTTTAGCTGTGTAACTTCCTTTCTGGCAAGAAAACCTATTGGGAAAATAAATACATTACCTCTTACACAGGAACCAGTGGGGAAAAAAACTGAAATCATCTAGCATATCTACCTTCAGAGATGGTTTATTGCCTTAGATTTGAAAACTCCAGTGTTTCTTTTCTAAGCTCTGTGTTTTAAGCATAAGGTACATACATTGATACATTTATTTTGTTAAACTATCATGATGGTGTAACTTGGATATATTGACACATTAACCTAAGAGAGATTCTCACTGTGTCTTCATTAGGCAAAAATGTGTAAAGTAGATATTAACAGGACATTGATTCTTGTGCATCTAGTAAAGAATGACACATACCTCTAGGATAGATGGCTCTTAATTTTTTTATGTTACATACTATAACTGAAAAGCATAACCAACGAAGCATCTAATAAATCCTGAAACTTTGTTAACAATTATATATTTTAATTACATTAAAGGATAATTCACAGTATCTAGAGTTCTCACTTTTCAGTCAGCTACTGAGCAGCATAACTATTACATCACAAAAATGAAAACTACAGGGAGTTGTATGAGGATGTGTCTTTTATTAATACAAAATAATGTTTATTCCCTTTGTTGCTTATTTCTCATCTCCTCTCACCTAGTTTTAGCTATTTGCAATACAGACATCTTCATCTGAGCTGTTTGTCTTGATAGAGTCTGGACTCCTACACGATTATCACAGTCAACAGTGAAGAATTAGGTGCAATGCATCTGATTGTTTTAGATTTCTTTAACAGGGTAAATTGTCCTTGCAGTGCCTATCTTTCCCCCTAATTATGAAGAAAAGTTAGACAATTCACTTGAATGTAGATGCCTACTTTAAATTACCTACTTTAAGAGATTTCTTGGCTAGTTTTCAGAATAGGTACTCTAGTTCATATTAATTATTACTTTACTTTCAAGAAGTCCATGGACTTTAATGGAAGGAATTGGTCAGTTTAAAACCTGATGTATGCCTTTGTAGTGATGTATATTTTTCCAGTACTTAGATTGCATTCCCATATACTGCTTTCTTCCTTTTTCATCCCTCCCCCACCATACATATACCATGTATTCTGCATCCATTCTCCTACTAGGTATTGTAGCAGCATCCCTTCCCTCCCAGATGGCTCTTCATCATGTACACAGCTTTAATGAACTATATCCTAAGGTGGCTTGGAGGAAGATTTCCCATGAGGTTGTGGAAAAAAGTAAGTGATAAGAAAAGTTCTTTCAGAAACCGGCAGCTCCCAGATTTCACTGGGCACAAGTGCTACTTTATCACAACAAAAATTGCAGTGAGGATCCTTAGAAATAAGTTATTTACTGTTGCAGCAATTGTAAAGTGTTGTTGATAGTTCTAAATAATACATTGAGGGAAAAGTGCAAATGATAAAAGCAGGTCGCTCATATAATAAAGGTACTGTTTGCGCTGTCTGCTGAACAATAGATATGTTTGATGAAGAGAGCAGGTGACATCAGGTTATTTACAATAAATAACTTATTCAGTGAAGTTTGTCTTTTTGTTGCTTTCTGTCTCTTGGCCGACTTAAAAAAAAATCCCATTTCCTTCATAAGAGCTTTTGTGCTCCTTTCCTTCTTTGGTGAAAAGAGTTCACTGAAATGATTCAGTAGTCAATGTCTGAGTTATGTGATTAGTTGTGGTTAGTTAATATATCATACAGCATGGGTTTAAATCCCTGGGTGAACAACCTTTGCTCTTGGGACAGGAGGAGAAACTCTGGGGACTGAGATCTCATTGCTAGACAGGAAACAATGAGAAAGAACAGGAGCATTTTAGCAAACTGTGTGCCAATCATTCATCTAATGAGTATTTCTAGCAATACTTAGCTGCACAGATTAATCTCATTTTTTCCTGTGACCTTTACACAAAACAACTGTGTGTATGTGATCCCAGTGTATAAGGACAGGGAAAGATGGAGGACATTCTCCCTAGTGGTCAGTAATAAGATGTTTTCTCAAGTCCTGGTACACTGAGTACAGAGGGAGGGAGGGAAGCATGATATAGAGATGCATGGGATTGCCTGCTTGGAATTTATGCATATTGAAGTTGATGAATAGGTGTAAGTTGAATTGAAAACGCACAGCTATGAGATACTAGTGTTGTCTGCAACACTCCTGAACCTGTTCTAATCAAAAGTCAAGTTGAGGGAAGATAAATCAGATTTTCACTAAATTGAAAGAGAAAACCCCCACTCTTTCTGAGCAATAATCCATCTTGATGAAACCACAGTAATCACATGAACGAAGCATGTGCACTAGAGTGAGCTCATACAGTGAGCTAAATGGAGCTCAGTTGTCTCCAGTGGTCATTATAGCTTTTCTTTGCATATTAGCCTTCATTTCTGTCACACATGCTTTTAGAGTTTTGGGCAGGTATTGACAAAAATCTGAATATATTGCACCTCTGCTGCCTAATTACAGTGATGACAGCAGAAGACAAAGGATATACATGAGATCTGAGCAAGGTGTTAAATCATAATAACATGTGTTCACACCATGCCCCATTCCTATATACGGAATGAAAAAATCCCACTAATTAAGGTTACTTTGTTAGACTGATAGGTAATTACCAGAGCAAAACTTGTAACCTGCTGGCCCTTAGCAGTAAAAGGTTGAAAATAATGATGTAGTCCTTTATAAATCTATGAGGAAAGGCAAAGGAATACCAAGTAACTTAACAGAGAGGAATTTTAAGTTTCTATACACTCTCTTTAATGCTTCTTAAAGAGCACTGCTTAGATTCATATTTCTTTCAGCTTACAGGACATTCTGAATTTAATCTCCCTCTAGCCACTAGTCTACAATGATTTCAGCTGTGGGTCACAGAAGTTAAACCTGATAAGAGCTCCATTGCAGCCTTTCTGCTTTAGAGGTCAATGAAAAGTTTCTCAGGAGGCATCATTCAAAAATAATATCTACTTTTACAAGAGAGATTTAAGTTAGAGTTTGATTTCCTCCTTCCTTTGACTTGGAGACTTTGATTAAAATGAAGAGGAGAGCTAAATGCTGAAAACCTGCTGGAGAACACATCTCTCTTAAAGAGCCACCATCATATCTATAATGTGAACCAGGATTTTGTTGGTCCAACAAGAAATAAACATTGCAGGGAACTGCTAGGAAAAACTGGTGACATTAGGGGGCCTATTAACACTCCGTCAAATTAACAATATATTTCTAATTCCCTTGAGTGTCATATGTGTTTTTCTTATAATATTGGCTGATTCTCTCCTGCATTAATGAGGTGGACTGCTGCCAAAAATATGCAAATGGAAATCCAGTGGACCTGCCTTTGTAAATTCAGATATCTAGGAATTCACACTTAAATGAGAGTTGAAAAACCCCCAACCCAAACCAAACAGTCATTTGGTAGCAAATCCTGTGCTGTTAGATTGCTTGTACCAGTGCTGGAAAACATCAATATGTAAATACCTTGAACTCTAAACTCCTGAAGTCCGTATTATCTGAGTTTTTACAGTGGAGGTGTCAGGTCCCCTTTAGACTTTCTCCCACATTTAAATATAGATCTGCAATCAAATTATAGAGCTTTACCTAGGAAACAGCAAGTCATGTAGTTCCCAGAAAATGTAGACAAACAATTCACGTTTCCTTGGCTCTTCCACCCTCTCTGAATCTGAAGATTATATTTCTGAAGCTGAAAGCCATGCCTTAAAGCAGAAGAGAAACACACACATCTCTACACATGCACAAAAAAAGTATTTAATATAGTAACAGATTGTAATTCTCCTTAGAAACAAAACAAAGCAACAATAATGCTACACAAAGCACTGGCAACCACACAAACCCACTCAGTGGCCCCTACTAAATCTGGGGTTAGGCATTATGACACAGGGTATTGGAAACAACCCCATCCCCTCCTCTCCACAGCCCCTTTTCCATATGTTCTTTATTTCTGGTTACCTTCCAGCTGCCAGATGTTCTTTCCCACTACCACCATCCTGGACCTGCAGACCCTTTTTCTGGGCAGAAGTAATAGCATGCAGATTTCAGGAATATTTGCCTTTATTTGATGCTATTCTTGTCCCACCCTTGCCATGGCTCCAATCTCTCTGAAAAGTACATGGTAGATGAACTGCATTTGGAAGTGGCTATATTGGTCATATATTCATAGTCTTTAAGGCCAGCAGGGACCAATATCTCTATTTACTCTGGATTTCTACATAAGAATATTGTAGATTTTATCCAGAGATGCTGCTCTTCAGTCCAACAGGAAAGCATGTATCTTCAAGCCCCATACTCCTGATTGTACTCAGGCTAATGGGCAAACTGGTTCAAATGGATCAGATCTAAAACTTAACCCTTCTCCCTCTAGAATCTTGGACATTTTAGTAGACGTGAGCAGAGAGGGCCTTTGACCAGCTCAGTCCTTATGACTCTGCTTCCCAAACTGATGCAGATTCCCAGCTTTTTCATGTTATTCCCAACAGCTACCTTAGTATTTTTAACATATGAAAAGGAGGGAGAAAATTTCAAATAATGGTGCTATTCTCAGTCTCCCCAGCTAGATAAAAAAGACTCCAGTTTCTGGAGACTATCATTTACTTTCTTGTGCTCTTATGCAGTAGGATCCAAATCATGCTCCTTTTTAATGAAAGGTTAATGTAAATCATATGAAAAGTCATGCCGTGTTTCCCTGAAGTGTACATGCTAAATTGCCATTCAGGAATTCATACCTTTCAGATGAAAAAACCCAGAAAGTTTCATTCCTGTTTGAGACAAGTGGTTGCAATATAAATCCAAAGCAAGGAATATAAAATAAAAAGATGGAAGAAGCGCGGTTGTATTTTTATCCCTTCTAGGTACTCAAGCTGCAGCTAATGTATAAGAGCGTTTACAAAAGCACGTAAGGGATAATCTATGACTTTAGGAATGAAAATTCTTTACATTAAAAAATTTAAAGCTGGAAGTCTCATAGCATAGGTGGTGGTTGTGTTTTAAAAGGATTGCAAACCTTGCCTAAGTGCTGTGTTCTGCATTTTTGAAGACTCCAAAACACAACCGCAAGAGTAATTTTATCAAGACTTGCATAATTTCACGTTTTCAGTAAACAGATATATGGGACCCAGCTGGGGCTGGGATGTATCTTTACATGGGTTTTTTTTTCTGGTATTAAATGCAAACTCCACAAGAGAAGTAAGAGATACTGTATGAGGAAGGAAAATCTTCTAGAAAGCGAAATAGCTGGTTAGATGAGGTCCAGTTTAGGTCAGTTGCATATAAATTGCACAACTGTAGATTGTAAAATCAAACTGGTTTATTGCACAATACCTGATTTCAGGGGCTTTATACCAAGGCCACATTAACTGAGCGTGTATTTTGTATTCAAGAACATTGAGAAAATCTTTTCTGTTTGTCGCACGCCTGGCTGTAAGCCAGCCCTGACCTCGTCGTATATTAACTCATCAGAAATCCACAAAGCAGCAAAACCCAACTGTTTGGGTAGAATCTCTCAGAGGAGTTGAGCTCTATCGAAAAGCAAAATTTAGACCATGTGTTTCCTGTGTGACATGAATCTGGTAATTACCTTTCTTGCTGCTTTGGGTGAGATTTTGATATCCATTATGTCGGTTTCCTGGGTGTTATTTTAGTCATCTTCCCTTTGTGAATAGAAATCTTTTTTCTTTTTGATTGCATTAAGCTACACTTTAAATGACCTCCCTACCTGTCTTTACTACTGTAACCACTGAGTACTTGCAAGCACGTACCCAGAATCCTTCAGCCCTCTGTATTCTATAATGAACCTTTAGCCATGACACTTGCAATTATTTTTTAAACCTTTTTAGATAATTGTCACTAGCTTTTGAAGGCATTTAGTCTGAAATAAGAGCTTTTCCTTCCTAACTTCTTGTGTTCTGCCCACTGGATACCTCAGAAAGAGTGTAACGGCCATATCTGCCTGAAGGTGATGAGACCCATCGTAATGGCTTTCAAATGATGATTAAACTGTTCAAACCACCAGAAGATAAAACTGGCTCTTGAGGAGGAACTATGACAGGCCCACAAGCAATTCAAGTGAAACCAAAAGAGAATAGAGAAAATGACTTGCAAAAAAAATGTTTTTTTGCTATGCAAATACCCATTTCCTCACTCGATTTGCTCGAGTCATCCTGCTCCCTTTGCAAGGGCCTCTGCTTGCTAGAAAAGCTGATACCTGAGTTTCTCCTCTAAGGGAGCACAGCAGAGGTCCCTAAAAGCTCCTCCTGAGGGAGACAACAGTGTGCTACATGAAGCCAGGTGTTTCCTTCATCTTCCTTCATCATCTCATGGCTGTTGGGGGATTTGGGGAAGTGGAGGCAAAGGAGTGAACGTAACATTTGTTTTACATCTTTGAAAGGATTCACTATGAATCTTCACTTTTGTTGTGGATCCAGTCCTTGGTCATACTGCTCACATTTAACTGTTGTGTTGGCTCATAATGGCGTGAAAAAATCTTGCAAAATGGTATGTACTTACAACCTGGAGACACAAACAACACATGCTTGTAGAGAAGACAGCAAATTTCCTGCAGATGTTGTCTGTTTCCACCTACATACTGCTGCATAGCTGCTGATGGTCAGAGCTTTCAGGCATTATAGTGTAGTACCAGTGTAATTGGGTAAGAAATGATACAAAAGAACGGACTGATTCTGAGGAAAAGATCATATGCACTTGGGGTGCTTGACACTGAGGTCCTTCAGGAATGAGTAGTTGGTGGAGAACAAGAAGTACAAGTGAACTGTGGGGAAAGGAGTGAGGGCAGTGAAAGAGAAGATGAGACCTCTCATCTTCTGGATGGATCTCTGAGGTATTGTGGAGAAGTTTGGGTGGAGTGGAGGTGCCACGTCTCACAGATAATGAGAGATGTCTCATTTTCACACTCACAGAGCATGTATCTGGAAAGACAGTTTTTGCTTGTCAGAAATGTTACATCATTCCATGATAGTCACATTTCAGTAAAGCCTCCTAAAGAAGCTAAAAACAAAAGCAAAAATTCCTGTCAGTCTGTTTCTTTCCTCTGTTTATGTGATTTTGGGGACCAGATCCCAGCTCACGTACCTCTGAGCTACCTCTTTGTTTCATGGCTTCTCAGGATATATGGAGCATCACCTGGTTCCTGGACTAACAGCAGCTTCAAGAATACCTTGGAGTTATATTTGCCCCCTAATGACTGTGGAAAATAGAGAATACAAATAGCTATGCTACCCACAACCCCTCCCTGTCCTCTATTATGCCCAGGGATGGAGCAGGGGCACCACAGAACTATGTTAGGAATCCCAAAGAGCTAAAAGGATTGCACAAGATGGCCATGTGGCCACTCTAGTTTTTGAGTCTTTTTTGTGGTGCTGGCCTTGTGCAAAAAGGTTACATTGAAATAGATTATACTACAATTATATAATATCATCTCATGTGTACGTGTGCAACTATATAAATTTACCAGATTAGCACACAAGATTACATGAAGAACCAAATATTGGAAACAAAACACAAGTGAGCACATCCTGAATTAGCACAGTGTTATCAGCATCTGATATTGTGCCTTTGTTTCATACTGTAAATTAAACAGGAAATGTAGCTTAATTTTGGGTATGCTTGTAAATAGCATTGTAGATTTCATCATGCTCATTTTATGGAAAATTGCTCCACTTATTGTTTTGAAGTTTTTTGGGGTTACAAGAGCTTATGATACCAAATCTTCTGTTTATCTGAGTGATTTTTTTTCTGAATGTAGAAAAAAATATGTATTGTGCAGCCTAATAACCATATCTCTGATTCTGTGAGCATCTCTTTTGTTTGCTGCACACAACACGGTTGTAACAAAGACATTTATGCTTTTGGAGTCTGAAGCATGAAGTCGTTCTAAATCTGTGCCCACAGGTAATAATTACTTCACTCATTAATAGATCTCCCTAGTCTCTCATAAAGCAACTTTGAAAAGGTCTCCTGGGACACAGTTGGGAAGTGTGTTTTATGATCATTGCTATGGTACTACCTTGGAAATACCTAGTTTAGCTGGTTTAGCCCCAAAGCTAAATTGTTTGCACAAAGCCAGCATGTTGCAATGACAGGGAGTGGACTAAAGCCAGCCCCAGTGGGTCCTCTTCATGCACCGGAGGGCTGAATCACATTCTATTCTCTGGTATCAGCAAGTCATAACTAAGAGAAAGGGACATGGTAGGGCTAGAAATGAATAATTTATGTAGGGCATTCAACAGGATATGAGAAATAAAAGATCAAAATGTAAAACCTCATGGCAATTTTGTGTGTGCATGTACTCAGGAAATTTGCAAGTTATTGTTTTAGCTAAGAACAATCATTAAGGTGATTTATTAATAACAGTTCAGCATATTCAAGGCTGGCAGTCAAATGCAGCAGCAGCATAAGGAGACAGGTCTTCACTGAAGCATGTACAGTGTGGCTTTCCTGAGTGAGGAATTCTGGTCTCCAGATCTGTTGTACTAGAGTTAAGTACTCTTTTCATAAATAATTGATAAATTTGTATAAAGATCTTTGGGTTGCTAAAGACAATGCTGCAGAATGAGAAATGCCCTGCAGGGAGATCTAGATGATTAACCAAACTATACGACCACCTCACACAGTATTCAGGTTATAAAAAATGCAGGAGTGTTGATCAGTCTGCAATGGGTTATGATAAAGGCATTAAACGCAAACATCCAAGGTCTGTAAAACTGGAGCTTGTCCTTTGGATCCCACAGGTACCAATTTAACACAAGCCATTTAAAACTTGCTATTCCTTCCTATGTACAATAAACCACCTCAATATTCTTGGAATATTGCTAAAAGGTTGTTTCTTACACAAGCTAGGGTGTTGCTGAAGGTCTACTGCTCTTTCAAGGTAGGGAGAGAAAAATACTGGGAGCACAGACTGGGATTTTCTCAAGGTGCACAGACTTTTGCTGGGACTTGGTCACACAAATTCCTGAGGAAACTTGTATGTCATCAAGGAATGTGAGGGAAAATTCAGAGTAAAGAAGGTAGCTATCTGCTATTGAAGACAAGTAGTTTGCAGCACACGTCAAAGTTGTCTACCTCAGGAACTGTTCTTACTCGGTGTATGAAAAAGATCTGTCACTGTGTTATATCATCACTCAGGTGTCACTCAGGCCCTATTTTTTTTTCTTAGGAAAACAGACTTCATTTTAGACACTTCAATCAATTTCCCTGTTGTGGCTTTCCCCCTTCAGGCCAAAGCATCCCAGTTTCAGTACTAATTATTCCTATTACAAAAGTCCCTCAGGTCCTACTCAGGCTGCTGTGCCCGGGGGTGTGCTAAAGCAGAACTGGAAACACTCCCACTACCAAAGAATTTACAATTAATTTAAGACAGGATGCAACAAGTGGGTATGTGAGACAATAATTGAGGTGAGGGGATTGGAAAGGAAACCAGTAGTAGCAACATGTGGTCACATTGATTAATTCCACACAGGCTGGTGGTTTAGAGTCAGCTACAAAAGTTTATTTAATGCTGAGTTATAAACAAATAAAATAGATATAATCATGATTTAGAGCTGAGGCTGTCATGTGCCTTGAAAATCTGAAAGGTGTGGCTTTCAAAACTCATCAGTTATGTTTACTCAAGTGTCAGCTGAATCCTTCATCTTAGGAGGACAGGTAGTAGAGGCTGAGAAAGCTCAAAGGGCTCCAGTACCATCTGATAAACTGTCAGCAGAGCAGCACTGCTCAGGGCAATAAGAAACTTTTAGTAGGCAGCTCTGTAAGATACTCTTCTCCCATGGAGGCTTGGGTAGAAGTTTGGAGCCATGGAAATAAAGCCCAGAAGAATTAAAGTTTTAAAACCAGTAAAGCTTAGTGAGGAACATTACTATAAGCCACATCATTGTGGCTTTATCCAAAACTAAGTGTTTGATTTTCTCCCTCTGGCACCGGGGCCGAAACTTCTACTGTCTTGCATAGTGTAAGACCCAGGTCTTTGTCTGCTCAAGGGATGTCACACATATATCCTTTCTCCGTGGTAATTTAAGCCATGTCAGGCAAAAATAGACCTTTGGCCAATGTAAACTGGCATCGGAGCTATGATAGTTGAGACCATCTGCAGATTTGCCAAGGGAGAAATTTGCTCATTAATTTAATGGGAATTGGGATGGTCAACACCACAGAAAGAGAAAACAAAGGATGATAAAAGCACATGTTTGCAATATCCCAGCTACGAGGGAAATGACACATTAGTTTTTCATTTTCAGAGAGAAGATGTCTTATCCTGTGGTCATCAAGAGGTTATTCGGACATGATGGAAAGTGAAACAAGCTCTGAGACAATATGGCTCCATGGAATCTACTAAAACTAAGAAAAGTGATCTGCAAGGAACTGGAATACGAAAACCATATTTAAGTCTGCTATCCAATATAATTTAATGTAGCAAATAGCGAATACTCAGCCTGAATATATGAGAGTAGAAACAGTGCAGGTATTAATATATCTACTCTTCCCACAGATTGGCAAGCAGCCTAAATCCACTGCTACCTGAAATTATGCCAACCTGTTCAGCACATCTGAATTTAAAACTAATCCCTTATTTACAATCAAAGCATCTACAAAGCTGGTGCTTGTAATGGGTTTTATTATACTGCATTAAAGATTGTTGTTGAAATTTGCATTTCCAATGACCAATTAGTGTATTTATTTATTAGAATTTAGTCATGCTATTTCTAGTAAATGTAGTGCATAAGAACATAAATAGGATTATTAGCTACATTCCTCTCTTTCCTCTTTTATGGGTTTCATTATTTTTGCACAAATGCCAGGATTCTTTTTTCCTGTGAAAAATTAAGATTGCATGAAGACTTGCCCACTCTCAAACGCTGTGATGACATTCAGCGTGATTGCAAGTTATACCACATTAAAAAAGACGTTTCTCTGAGAGCAGCGGTTAAACCCCAGACGCCTACATTTATTTACATTTGCAACGCTTGTGCCATGTGTATAGCGATACAGCGAACTGCTAACTTCTGGAATGAAAATAACTTGTGTCTGTGTTAAATGTCACAGGAAATTGTAGCACTGATTAATAAGTAAAGAATACATAATTAGGAAAAAAAAGTTGCTCCTTGTAAAACTGCTGCGTGTGTTTAAATTCTCATTCATTTGTTCAAAGAACGAGCAGATTAAAATAAATAGATGGATCACGTAATGAAATTTGCTCTCCCCTTTACCGTGAGTGTTCAGGTTTCAGGATAACGTTGCTCCATAACAATTTATTTAAAACAGGAAACAGAATATTTCCATCGTTACCTGGCTTAATAAGCTCCCAAATGAGAAGAAAAAAAGGTTTTGCCTCAAGATTGCAGTTAATATGAATTAAATGAGAGCGTAAGTGACTAGAGAGTCACTTAGACTAGAGAGTTTAAAACTAGAAGTTTTAAACAAAGCTTTGTAAAGTATTTCTTCATGTCTTCATTGGTTAGGAGTCTGCAATTAACAAAAATTGGGGTAACAAATAAATGGGATGGGAATCATGAGAAACTGGAAAAATCCTCAAAGTTTAGGACTTTTGTTTCAGCTCTCTGTTTCTCTTGCCTCTTGCAGCATCTCCTTCCCTTGTAACTTACACATGAAGGTGTTGGTGTGCTTTTCAAACATGAGTAAAATGTGACAATATGTAGAGATGAGACAAACTAGATGCTTTTCTGAGACAGATATACTAAGGCAAATGTCTTTAATCTCCAAAAGCTAGAAAAACCAGTGTTATCACAGACACCTTGTGAACCTTGGTGCTGATCAGAATTCCTTCTCCTAATAAAGCCTTCAAAGCAAGTGGACCTATCTGAGGATACATCTGACAGAAAGTTTTTTAAACCTTTAGTGTTTTGTCATTCTTTAGACATATGAAATCTGGAGGAGTACTATTTACTTAAATTGATTGGCAATGTACCTGTAATGAACCGTTTTAACTAGAAATGGTTAAACTGGTTGTAAAACAAAGGGGAAAACAATACACTTCTGTGTACTTATTTTTTTAGATGGTTGAGATTGCTTTCTGGCAGAGTGAAGTGAAAATTTGATAGGAAGGATGGCAGTTTTAAACAGGGATCTCTTTTTACATCTATTTTATAATGACAGTATATTTTCATTAACACTATACAGAAAAGCAGCTTCAGAAAAGTCTATAGCTGTGAATGGCATCAAGAATATAATGTGCTCTCTTCAAGACGGGGTTCTCTTTCTTCCTTTTTCACTGGAATCAGGTAAGATGTCTTGCTTGAATTCAGGCAGCAGGTCACCTTTGCTGGGTAATTCAAGTAGTTTGTTGTTTCTCCATAGCACCCAGGTTGTAACCAGAGCAGCGCTTCCATTTCTTATCTAATCACTTGCTTTGCTCACTTCAAGGAAGTATTAGGGAAAATTACAGTTGAACACTAAGAAGTGCTCCTCTGCTTCACTTCTTATATCAATATGAGCCAAAAAATGATGAAGGGCAACTCTTATGTACATTCAGAAATGATTTTTTTAATGAGATCTCAGTTTTAGCATGCATATTCAAAGCCATTAGTCTCTTTATTTGCAAATGTAGGCTGAAATCATTTAGTCATGAAAACAACCAGAGAGAAAACAATCCAGCAAAGCTATGCTTAGATTTCAAGATGATGTTCAAATGGATCATCATTAAAGAAAGTTTTGGAGTTCAAAGCACTACGCAGATACTTTGCTCTTGACAACCATTACTCACATGTTTGCCAATCATTTCATTACATAGATCTGAAAATAGACATGATTCTACTGGTAAAGCTCTGATAAAATCATCCAGAATGCTTCTCATGTGGGCTCCCACAGACTTCAAGTCACTATTGTGATGTTTCCAGTCATCATTATAAGGTCCTTTGGAGAAATGTCCTATCAAGTAAGCAAACTTCCTGTCATCAAGAGTGGACCATCTATGTAAACCTTGATGTACTTTCCACATTTCACATTATTCCCTTGTAACTTCAAGTGCATTGACATATGCTCTGATCACTGCCAGCTTGGTAAGCAGCAAAAGAGCAAAACATCTTCCAGCACCTCACTTGGAAATGCTTATCACACATACAGGCATGTTGGTGACAACCACCATGATGGTAGACTTGTCTCACTGCAAGGTAGAAGCTTACATTGAGCATCTTGATCTATTTTCTGAATCCAGTGAGAGTGGCATTGTCTGAAGGAGGTATTAAATCTGGTTTCTAGTCTGACTTTCCATTCAGTTTTGCTGACAATCTGTTTTCCCTTGCAGGTACAAACAAGTCTTCAGTGACAAAGCAAAGTCTTCTGGCTTCAACAATATAGTAACTGAAATGAGAAGACACTTTAAAGATTACAGCATTCACTTAAGTAGCCAATAGATACTTTCCTTTTTCACTGTCAGCTCACTGACTTAATGCTCTTTTCGCTTTGAAATTATTCAAGCTAGTAAAGGTGATCGTCAGATTATAGGAAGACTTTGTAACAGGAGACACAAAATCATTAACAACTTAATCTGAATTAATTTCACCTGAACTTAGGCTGTATCTACCCTGTCTCTTTTCCAAGTCTGCTACAGGTTTGCTTTTAATTTCCTCCTGGGAGAATGAGTTATACAGACATCACTTGCCTATCTATATTCAGTATGCATTAGCAATTTATCGTTGTATGATACCAAAGCAGTTTTTTTGCCTTGCAATTGTGTTTGACCTCAGACTTCACACTTTAGGTCTAAAGTTACAGGCTCACTGCCATGCCTCGAACAGCAGCCAGTCTGGAAGAGGAAACATATGACTGGTGGAAAACTGGTAATACTACTGTAAAATGTTATTATTCAATGGCCAATACAACATTGGTGCAGAGGGAATATCCAGTTCTTCCCCACGCCACAACGATGCCAGCCTGAAAACAGTACAAATGGCCCAAATTAATAGAATTTAAGCATTGTAAGCACCCAGATGCTCCATTATGCATCTGAGCCTGGAAATGAAAGGACAGCGACAGAAGCAGGAAGCTGCTAATGCGCTCGCATCTGGCCTTGCTTTGCTTGGCTCCTCACCCAGATGAGAATTTGATGCAGCTTTTGGAAATATTTGGAAACTTTCAGGCAAATACTTCTGAGTAGCTAAGGAGCTTGCCAGTGCCATAGGGTTTCTTTAGATACGGAGTCTTTTGAACCATTCCATACTGAGCTGTCTCTATGGAAAGCGTATTTCTTACCTCTTTCAAACTCCTTGGCACTAGTCTCTTTGACTCTTAGGCACCACAGATGAAAAACCATGGACCATAGATTGTTATTCATGTGGAATCACTGTGATTTTAGGTATATCCTTTTGGATCTAATTGTAAGGCTTTCTTGTTTAGAAGGACTGAAGGAGCTGGAGTAGTGAAGAATGGAAAAAAGGTGGAGGATATCTCTGCTGGTACTGACCCACCAATCCCTCTCGTGTTTCCGTCTCAAGACCATGCTCCTTTCCTCTCTGCAATTTCCTGACAGTTCTTCCATTAGCAAGGAGCTGATGGAGACCTGACTGAAGATTTTCCTGGTGGCAACAAAGGAATACTTATGTGTATCCTATGTGGTTGCTTCCCATACTGCATCCACACAGTACTAAATCTGCTTCTCACCTTACTGTGGGCAAGGCACTCTTCCAGAGGTTTCACTCCATTGGCTGGTCTTATAGTATGACTGTTGTGACTCATGATATAACCAAGAATCACAGCAAAGAGAAGACACTGATTGGGTTTATAATTTCTCCTGTCATCTGCCTAGAACCATGCGCCTGTTCCTGGATATGTTTTTCTTTCTTACCTTCAGAGCTTTGCTTAATACTTTTCTGGTTAGAGTAGTGTCAATTTAGGAAGAAGTTCAGGTTTTACGCATTTAAGGAGATTGGGGTAAAGGGTGCATTAGTGAGGAGAAAGGTCACCCTTCTAAAATGGGGTGCTTTAGGGCTTGGAGGGCAGGAGAATTAAAGAATATTGGATTGGGAGCTGAGAGAAGTTTTGGGATCTCAGACTGCTGGGAAACTAGAGGTGGCTCAGAATGTGAGGGACTCGGAGCCAGGAGCAGTTGTGATTGCCTCTGGCATCCTCCCCTTTTGGGTATATTTTTAACTCAGCCTCCCTGTCTAGAACACTCAAATGCGCACACACACACAGATGTGCGCACACAACTGCTCTTCATTTTCTTTGCTGCTGTCAGAAATATGGCCCTATCCCTAACTACTTCTCGGCCAACTTATAATATTGTTCCCATCCCTAAAGATACAGCAAAGTTCCTCCTTATTTCAGTCCATCTGTCAATGAGCATTTGCATTCATTTAACACACTGGTGTATCCGATTTGGACAGGAATGTTGGACCAAAGGTGAGAGACATTTAATTTTGCCAGAAACTGTCTCTCTTTAGTTCATGTTAGCAAGATCCCATAAGAGGTTTTTTAAGTGGCAGCTATTTACCCCACAGTAATTTCACAAAATTCTAAAGAACTCTATTAAACCCAGATAATTTTCCAGTTCAGGGTAGGTCCTTCAGATGGAGCTGTCAATTTTACTGTAGACAGACGCCAGTTGAAAACTGAAGGAAACAGACACGATTCTCAAACACTTTTATACCTCCCTTCAGGCAGTTATGCACATTCTTTGTGGAAACTACTTTTGCAAAGAATGAGGGTGAAAAGCTGCTTATTTTTTTCAATGTCATTAAAAAAATACTATGAATACTATTTTATATTCATATATGAAGCAAAACCACACAGAGCACTTAGGTGGAATATTAAGACAAAACTTGTAGTACTGTAGATTTTAAACTCTAAGCTGAAGTTTATTCAGTGCATGAACTTTTCCATAGCCTACACACAGGTACTATTGTTATACAAGTATAAATTTGAAGAGATGAAATAGTCACATGCATAATTTCATTATCTTTCTACCTCTCTTTTGTCTAGTTCCTTCTATATGATACTTCCTGAGCAGCATCTGCCAGGCAACTTTCCCCCAGCTTTATATTCTGAGTATGATGTTGTATTGTATGGAACATCCCTTGGGTCAGTTGTGATCAGCTGTCCTGGCTGTGTCCCCTCCCAGTTCTTTGTGCACCCCCAGCCTCTGCACTTGTGCAGTGAGGTGAGGAGCAGAAAATCCCTTGGTTCTGTGTAAGTGCAGCTCAGCACTAATAAAGCCTTCCCTGTGTTACCAACACTGTTTTCAGCACAAATCCAGAACATCACCTCATACCAGCTACTATAAAGAAAATTAACTCTACCCCAGCCAAAACCACACAGTCTGTACAGTGATTTTACAAAACCAAAACCTTCTCAAGTAGAGTTAAAAACCCTGGAGTTTCTTTGTAGCATACAGTTCCTAATCTGAAATATATGCAAAGAACAACTGTCTATTTTCTTTTGATGCAAGTGTCTAAGCCTGTTGTAACTTGAAAGGTTGGGTCACTCATTTTCAACCTCCCTTATTCTGAACAATAGATCTGAACTACAACAATCAAATTTTTTGGCCAGTTACTTAGAACTTAACAAAAACTATTACTACTTCATTTCTCTTTATGTCAAGAACAGGCTTGAATAAACACCTTACATTCAAACAAACTGGAAATGTGGAGATGATTATTTTTGATTTGGTTATCTACCTTGAGTCTGGTGCTACCCCTGCTAATACTTTTATAAGACATTATTAGAGAAGCTTTGAAATTTGCTTTTTTTGTTAACACTGTGGTTATGACTGCAAACCAAATAAAAATCACATTAGGCCTTATTCAAGACAGAGGAGCAGACAGTGCTGCTCCAAAGAATTAACAAGTAAATTAAGTTCAAGTTAGAGTCAAGAAAACTAAGTTCTCTATAACAGCATTTACAAATACATGTATGAAATAATGTTGATCAAGTTTCTACATTTGGTAACATTTTGCTGGTTCACCATCAGATTGCATGTATACAGCTGCTGATTTATTCCATTTCAAAGCAGGTTATACACCAGTTTTTCCCAATAACAGCTGAGCTATATTAGTCTGTAAATATCTAACTTTCCTGGCTTTTTATGAAGAGCAGACATCATCTAGTGACATCCTAGACTTCATAAACAGTTGCTACATTTTTAAAGCCTTATTGATTTGTAGGGGATCTTCACTGTCACATTCGTCTAATCACAGAATTCCAGTTAATAAACTGCGTCAGTACAGAGAATAGCTCTTCCAGATGAATTAGAAAATGAAGACCTATAAGTAAATAGCTTGTTGCTGAGGCACCTACCAAAAATCTTGTTGAAGACCATATTCAAACTCTTGGCAGACTAGATCTCACTTTTCTCTATCTATTTCTTCTTTTTAAGCCAAGTTTTGGGAGGCATTTTATAGCTTTAGAACTCCATGAACTTTCAAGGAACTAATTTATTTAGTGATGCTTGTAACCCATCTTACATAGAGAGATAATTTGCGGTGAAGTCGGAGGAAGCTCCAAACAGAAATCCCAATTCTAAACTCAGAGAAGAATTTAAATCTATCTTCTGCAGATGCCTGACAAAAGCTGTGAATCCTTGGAATATTCCAAAACATCTGCATCTGGGTCAAGACTTGACACTCCAGTTCCTCCTTATTTGAATCATGTTGGTTGATTCATGGAAATTGAGAGTTATTTCCAACAGCCATTGCTTATATATATTCTCACATGAATTCTTAAAACCTTTTTTTAATTTCCAATAAAGATTTCAGTGCCTCAGATCTTTGGATTGAAGGTAGCAATGTTCTTATACCATCCCATATTTATGTGCCTCACAATTTATAAGAAGTAATATTTCTATCTACAATACAACCCAGCAGACGTGCTAGAACTATTCACGTAGAAGTCACTGATTTAATGGTTATAGTGAAGTATAGGTGGCTGTCATAAGATACTGTGGGCTTCTTGTAAAATTGATGATTAGAAAGAGACTTTCTGGGGAAAAATAAGACTTGAGAACACGTAACAGGTAACAGTTTGGGTGAATTTGGGATCTATTTTACACAGAGACAAATTGTTGTATTCTTTTTTCCCCTCCTAAATGTGTTTTTTTAAATGTCTGTTTCCCTTTATGTTCACTTAAAACATGGCCTTTCAAATGTCATCATTTTACTGTGATAACCTGTACTGTGACTTCAAGCTTAATCATGCAGAGGCAGTGCCATCTTTGGAATCCTTTGATTCTCACCTGGCATAATTTGCCACAGATAACTAAATGACAGCAATTCATGCTAGCTAAGCATTTTTATCAAGATTTGGTTCTTTTTTTTTCTGTTATTTAAGGTAAAATCGTAACTATCAGCCTTTTCTTTACACATATAAAGCAAAGGTGTTTTGAAAAAGAGTATTTATGTCATCCATTATTTGCCTTTACTAAACATAGGAAGATATGTCGTTCAGTTGGCTAATACACATAAAATCCTCTAGACTATCAGAGTGGCTGCAGGTTTTACAGTTTGCTTTATGTACATAAAAGTGCATAATTACTTATTTTGTTCTTTTTTTTGGATGCTAATGACATGCACATGTTATGATTTTCAATACATTACCTAGAATGCGTAATCAAGCAGTTTCCATAGCAAGAGTTTTTCAGCCCTATCACAGCTTGTAATTTCATTGCATTGTCTAACTTTGCTGTCTACAGTCTAAATGATCTTTTTTGGGGGTATAATATATCTCTGTATATTAGCATATCCTACTGATTCTTAATGGCCAGCAGCTTCTTTGAGATACCACTTTGACCTCTTCTTGGCAAGCTTGGCACTGTAAGTAACACAATACTCACAGGATTGCAATGCCCTATGGCAGCCATAGCTAAGCTCATGACTGTGTGATGAATGTTTTGGACCTACTCAGCTAGAAGAATAGTATTAAAAAAAGATAACATTTTGTCCAGTCAGCTGTTTGCAGAGAAAAACTCTGCAAAATTTATGAGTCTTTGTAAAATGTGGGTTTTAAAGTATTTATTTCTTACGGGTTTGACTGTGTATTAGTCTTATTGCAGTAATATAGATGTATGTGTGCACAAACAACACACACACCCTGCTAACTGCCTAATCAGTTGCTATTAAGGATTTCATTTGTTCACCTACAAAGAGTTGGAGCGAGTAAGCCATGAATGAAAGATTTTTATATTCCTATATGTAACTTTTACAAAAGGATTTTTGATTGAACCCCTTGCACAAATTTTAGGCACAAGTGTACACTAGTGCCATGTCCGTTGGCAGGTTCATTTACAGCACCCAAAGAATTTGGGAAGAGAAAAAAATCTCTCCAACATATAAGCCCCAAATTATAAAATAATTTTGCTTCAGATGTAAAAGCCAGATTAACTCATGGCAGCTGGCTTGTAAATGTATTAAATGGACAGAGGCATAGTGAACATCCTTCAAGATGAATTTCTTGTCATCTTTTCTTGTGAAAAGAGGTTTATCCCATCCCTTCAAAATCTGTAGGGTATCCTATTTTTTAGCCTCAAAAATATATTTGGTTTTCTTTGAAGATGAATAAAACTGAGATGCTATTATATTCAGTTCCTACTTTGCAGCATCCAGAAATTCCTTTGCTATTAATATGCCACAGAAACAGATTTCTTTGATTTTTTTTTCAGTTTAGAAGATCAAAAGCTGTCAGAAATTGTTTCAAAAGAAAAATAAATCTTTGAGAAGTTGGATTTGAAATAATGAGTCGCCAGCATGTTGCATATATGGTACTTAGAACTGTTTAATGGAAGATACTGCTATAATTGTGGGGTTTGCCTCTTTATGAGTATCATTCACCTAGACCATATTTCAACATTGGGTTTGCTTTTTCCACAAGTAATTATTAGAAAATTGGATATTAATGGCATTCTTTTTTGTAGCTTCTTGCAAATACTTAATCAGGTAAAGAAGAAAGCAACACACATTCAGAGGAAGGAGTCTTAAAGATGATTTGGAAATCTGCACAAGCTTTAGTCTTCATGTAAAAGCTTTTATTTTTTCATTAATATTTTTGTATTTAGGAAAACTGATCATTATGCAGACATGAAATAGCACTTTGTTGTTGCTTTATTTGCTGTGGAAGCACTGTGGTCTGCCTTGTGCGGTTTGTGGATGGTGGTCTTTGTAGTAACCATCATCAGACAGGATTGCAAGAGCTCTAATGAATGCACGAAGGCCTTGCTGTGTCAGAGAGTCATAAAGACATTAAAACTTGGAAGCCTTGGTTTATATTATCATCAAGAAACCAAGCCTGATTTGGTTTGTATCAATAACATCAAGAAACGTGGTGTGAAGATACCTGTCCTGTAAAGGCTGAAAGAGCAAGTAGTAAGAAAGGAGCTGAAGCAAGACGATTAAATATTGATAAACACTAGACCCATTTGGAAATAGTCTTGAATGAGGACAGCCTAGCCTGCAAATAAAGATTAAGATGTCATTGTGGCTTTCAATTTTTTCATCAGTAAAGCTCTAAATCAATTCTAAACCTATAACCCATCTCTATTAGTCTACATTTGCAACAGCCTATTGGGAACAATATACACTGATCCATCACTGAGAAAATGTCTAATGATTGTGCTGGCAAATAAATAAGTCAAACATGCTTTTTTGGAAGGGGAGTGAATATACTTTTACTTCCAAATTAAAATATTTAGTGCTTTATAAAGCAGTTGCTATTTAAACTGCCAATAATGTTTAACATGAATTTACTCACCACTGCCTATCCTCATACTGTATAATTTATAACACTAAGCCCCTTCAATACTCCAAAATGCCAGATAAACTTTTCTCATTTGCTCTTAATTTGGTCACGCAGGATAATACCAACATCTGAAGGCTCTTTAAACTGCTTTTTAAAATGCATTCCTGAAAGCACCACCAATGCCACCTCTGCTCCTTGTCATCTTCCATAATTATTTCCAATCCAAAGCGGTCCTTAATGCGCTTATTAATCTGGCATTCTCCTCAGTGTGAAGCACATTCAGCTCTATTAATTTTTAAAAACCCTTTTTTATGGTGGACTGCAGATGCTTGGCTATTACTGAAAAGCTATTAGAAGTTAACACCTTTCTCTCCCCAGGGACTGGCATCATCCTATGCTTCCAAATGCCACCCTATTTTACATTATCAGCTGCTAAGACTAAGTATTAGAGACTCTTTTTTTCTACTTCTGAACTGTTAATGCTATTATTAGCTAATGGCAGGGTTCTGTATAGTGTATAGATACATATACTCTCTCAATGTCTACAGCATATGGGGTTTTATTTATTTGCCTTTGAACAACGAAGCCTTTCATTCCTGCTACCCATTAGAAGAATACTCACAGGTAAACAACCACTAACCTTATTCCCAGCAGCTGAGATTATTTTTGCCTTTTCTTGACTTGGATGTTACGATCAGGCTGATCTTTAGAAGAAAAGACGTGACAGAAATGAAGCCATCACCCATCAAACCACAAACTGGCTTGCTTTGTGGGGAATTCTTTCCATTTAGAGAGTGTCTTTGTGAAACACAAACCTTCCTGGAAGGACTCGGAGCTAAAAGTGCTGAAAAGCATCTCACAGAATGCTATTTCTGAGCTGGTAACAAATATTAGAATTGACAGGGCTTTTAATTTTCTGAAAGAGCTTTAAGTCCCAGCTATTCATCTCAGGATCTGGCTGCTGTTGTGAAAACAGGACATGGCTCAGTCTCAAGGGTGGGCTCTTCAGTTCATGGTTACCAGGAGTTTTGCAGAAGCAAACCACTAAGATAGGATGCAGAGGTGCATAAGTCTGTGCCTGTGTTTTGTGACTGCATTTGCAGTGAAATTCATACCCCTGCTAATTGTCACTCAGAATCTTGGTATTTAACTGAATAATGCGCAAGGAATAAAAACCAATCCAGCACTGGCTCTTCTATTTTGAGCTGTGATGACTAAAGATAACAAACATATTGTGGCTTGTAAATGCTTGAATTGTGCATACTAAACTGAACATTCTATCAAACAAATTAGCACAGAGATTATGACGTTGAATTATTAGCAAATATTCTGTATTAAATTTAGTAAAAAGTCTATATTAAAAATTCCCCAAAGCTGCAGAACAAGTGTCTGCAGAAAACCGCAGAATGTCTGACAGCAACATAAAATTTAGGTGTAACATGTCATGGGAGATACAGGAGCCAGAACATGAACCTGGGTATTTTCACAGCAATTAATGGGGTTTCCTGTCTCAAAGTCAGGATATTATAAGGGCTGGAGGGGAAGGAAGGTCTTTCCAGAATTCTGGCATGTGTTGTGTTGGGAAATACTTGCCACAATTCTATTTGAGCTTTAGCTATTATCTAGTAATATTTTTACTCATTAACACCTGAAGGATTCAGTGACCAGGGCACCAGCTCAGATGATGTAAAATAAGAAGAAAGAGTTCTTTCCTAGAAAACTTTGTACTTTCTCTTCATATAAATATTTATAATGCAGAGAACAGGCGAGTTTAAGACATTGGTTAATTTATGGTCTGAATGTCAGCCTGGTCAGCAGTGAAAACTTGCTGTGTTCCTTGTGAAATGAGAGTTGATAGCAGATATGTGTCCATATTTTGGGGAATGAAATCCAAATGGTTCTTTATTAGCATTAATGCCATCTTCACTAGTATCTTGAGAAATGCAAAGATTACATCAGGTTCACACAGACATCCAAAACTTGGTGGAGACAAGGATTTGCCTGGAGTAGCAGGAGGATGCAGAGTATGCTGCTCGGTGTCCCCAGCCACTAAAGATGGGGTGCATAACAAATGCCCCAGTGTCCAGGAGAACTTGTTCCTGCCACTTTCCACCTCGGCAGCATTTTGGATGGAGGCAGTGGTCACAGCTTGTCATGGTGGAAAAGTAGCTCAGAAACACATTCCTCTGCTGCATGAAGTACAGTGTCACCAGAGTGCAAGATGGAGCTCTCAGTCTACAGGACAGACATTTGGTCTCACTCCTGATGAGAACCAAAGTAACTTTAAAGGACAGATCTGTCTTGCTGCAAATCATAGTGGCCCTTCTTTAAATGGCTGACAAGTAGTCCTAATGCATCCTCCTTCAACATTTGCTGTGATGTGTGCCTGGGCTTTTGATTACTTTCACCTTTGGTTATTTTAAAAGGCATATGTGCAAAATCCAAGTTGCCAATTTCTGTGCTTCCAGATTTATGGCAGCACGTCACTGTGTTCAAATAACAATGCTGGAAAATTAAGTGGAAACAATGACAGTAGAGAAAATGATGATTGAGTTATGCTTTAAAACACGCAATAACAGAGCTGGGGCACTCTGACCTGAGCTAGTGTCAGTCTAAAGCAAAAGCCATGAGGAATGGTGGCTGCTTTAACTGAGAATTTGCTGGCAGGTTTTTTGTTTCCCTGACAAAAGTAAACCTGATGCAGAGCACCCGAAGCTTCTCAGCCAGGTCTGTGGATGCTTAAGAAATGTGGAATACAGATACTGATAGTACTTTACTTTTGCAACCAAAACCCCTCATTATTTTAAAGAAAAGTCTATCAGAAAAAAAGATGTTAGAAATTTGAGTTAAGCACAAGCCTCAGCTCCACCTTAAATGTGTGTCCTCTTTCGCTGTGCAACATTATTAATGTTCCAAAGACTAGAAAGCTCTTTGGAAGATTAGGAAGAGATGCGATTAGTTGGTTCCTCTTAAATACATATTATATGCTCAATAGACCTGAACTGCTCCCATTGTGTCACTTCAGCCCATCCCACAATTGCCTTATTAGTGCCAGCGCTTTTCCATTAGTGAAGTGGTTTTCCTCTATTATTTTGTTGAACCATATCCACTTCTAGAAATCAAGAACCATGTATAAACAGTTCCATGCAATCCCACTATATGGCAACTCAGCTTGGGCTGTCTTATTGCCATTTCTAACAGTCTGTGCAAGCCCAGAGCAAAGAACAGACCAAACCTCTGGTCCAGCCCAGGCTAACCAGCACAAGGAGAGCATTTGAGAGTTGGCCTAAACCTGATGAGGCTTGGAGGTCTCCCAGCACATCCCTGGCTATTGCTCAGGCACCAGGTGTTCAGCCTGTGTGTGCAGAAGCCATGTACAGCCATGGCAGTGGACCGTGCATACTCATCTTCCCCTTCCTCAAGCCATCCAGTGTCCATGAGGGCTTGAATGCTTTGGTGCTTTTCTTCTCTGGAATGACTTCAGGCCAAAATACGTGATTCTTTGCAAACATAACGCCACACAAGCTATTGGCCTAAATTACAGTAGCCTCAAGCCTGTTTATTCAGCTGGCCGTGTTTCCAAGGGGCTGGAAGAGCAGCTGGGCATTTGCAAGGAGCAGGACCATATTCCTGTGATTTCCTTTCCCTGCAAAGCAGCCTGAGGGGGAGATGCATGTTGGAGACGTCCCTGCCCAGGGACCTTGCTTCCCAAGGGCATAGTAAAGATGTTCAAGTTCTGACTTGAAAAAAATCATTAACTTGAACGAATTTGGGGTGGTTTTGTGCTGATTAAATTATTTGCCCAGTCTTATTGAACACTGGATAAATGCAGTCATTCAAATGTTGGATAGTTAGTAAAGGCACTTTTTCTTCTCTAAAGGTGTAATTCTTTTGCATGAGATTTAGACAGCAGATATTGACAGAAGAATAGATAATAGATAATTGATGTCAAAGGCTGAATAAGAAAGTTGTCGATCAGCCAGAGTATAAGTTATCTCTCTATGTAAAGTAATATAAAGTAATGATGATTTATTGCTTGAAAAAGTTGCTAGATGGAAAAAATTCTTTGGAATTGCTGGTGAATACAGATTGATTTTTCTAAGGAACTCTACCCAGACCTATTGCTCTTCCAAAAGAATACTGCTGTTTCTAATTATATGCATTTTACAAAATTGCATTTCTAAAAAGTTATACCGTCAGAACACCAAACATCCCATTTTTAATACTGATGGAAAAAGGAGTCTCTTCAGTTGTCTAATTTGATACAGTAGGGAGATAAGAAAAGATGTGATTTGGGTTTACAATATCCTTCAGGTGCAGGGCATCACACAACCTATAGCAGCTTCACCTATTAAACCTCAAGGAAATACAATAAAATACTTTGTAAAAATAGTGATAGTCTCTAAGGCATGCTTCCTTGAGTAAAAGATTAGTATTGGAGGGGTAAAAGATTAGTAGTGGAGGAAAGGTGAATGGTTTAAAAGGTTTTTCCTTAATATCAGGAGAGTATCCAGTTTAGGAGTGATTCCCCCATGTTTCGTTTAGATGCTTCTCAAACTGGAAATCTGCTTCCAGTCCAGCAAATAATCTCATGCTCTTTCCAAAGAGTCCCCTTGGAAATCCTTTGCACACAAAGCAGCAGGGGTATAGGTTACACTTCACAGGGATCCATCTATGTAGGAAAGAAAGCTCAATATATTCCTCAGCTTAGGTTCTGGACATTTTCCAGAGTCATAAATATGGCATCCCATCATCTGTGCCTTTACTGTGCCTTTTCTAATTTTTTTCCTGTTATCCTTATGAAAAAGACCTTCCCAGTGATGGTGACATCTTTCTGTCCTGAACTCTATGAGATTCATTCCTGACTAAAACACCTCTTTTGTGTTACTAGAGTCTTATGCTGTTTTCACAGACTGTATTTACAACTCCTAATATTGTTTAGTTTATGGTACTCTTGAATTTCATATATACATTCAAAGGTGCTTGAAAGAAAGCACAGCACCTAAATAGCTTGCGCCACTGCCCTAAAATATTAATCGCTGGTGTAACTCCATAAGAGTTACATCAGGCATGAGTTTAACCCTACTTTTTGTTTTAAATCAAAAGAAATTGATTTCTTTAGCAAACACACCCTAAACCACTGGATCAAAGGCAGCTGAACCACTATAAAACCTCTTATTTCTTTTCCCCATCCACCTTCCCCAAAAGCTATGGGGCAGCCTGTAAACTAGCTTTTTAAGCACACCAATTTCAAAGCAGCTGATTCTGGTAACAGCAGTCCTCAGCTGTTAGCAATGATGTCACTGGTTAACACTTCACAGCCCACAACAGTATGGGGATGGCTTATCTTGTCTCTGTCTCTCTCCAGATCATGTGAAATGCTGGTAAGTCTCTAAAGAAGTCAATGAACTTAGAGAGGTGTTTGTGGCTCAGCATATATACATATACATATTGTTTTCAATAAGATTGAGTGAAGCTTGTGCTCATGTTACTGACTTTGAAAAGAAAAATAAACTAGATATAGGTGTATTTCTTGAAAATAGAAGAACTTCCATGGATAAATTAGTAATGGAATGCATATTGGTATCCCAGTGTATTTTCAAGAAATAGGTCATAAAACATTGCATCAGGAGATATCGTAAGGACAGAAATTCACATTAGTGATTTTGGAGAAAAATTGTATTCAGATTGAACTTGTGTTATTTAATGTTTTATAATATTGCGTAAGTAAGTCCAAACCCCAAAATTTCCAGGGAATATAGCTGTAGAGTTTCCACACATCATTTTTCCATGGTTAGGAAGTGTGCTTTCATGGAACTTTTGTTTTCAAATTTCTATAGAAAACTTTATTCTAACAGAATATAATGGAAACAAAGACTGTAGAAGTGTAGACATCACCACGTTAACAGGTACAGGAGGTATGCAAACTTTTGAATCAACAGTATCCATTAAAAAATTCAGAAGCTTAAAATGAGTACTGCAACAGTGTAAAAACAAAATCAACAAGAGTCAAGAGTGTCCGTGTTTTGATGCTATGCAAATGCTCGCACTTGTTTACAGCTCTGGGTTGTTTACAGGCAGTCAGTGTCCTCTGGCAGGGCTCAGAGCTGGCAGATACCTGATCTGAGAGCTGTGCAGCGATGCTGGCACGATGCTGTCCCCAAACTAATAGTGTTTGCCCTTTCCTACCATCCCTGATGAGTGAGACAGGGGAAACAGCACGTAGCTCACCTGCTGTGCAGTGGCTGGACTGTAGCTCTGGGGTCTACCAGCCTCAACACAACTCCCCTCTTTCCATGGCCTGCCTGTGTCCCAGGCACTGGTTGGGGAAGAGGTGAAAATGGGTCCTGCAGAAGCTCCTGTTTGACATGTCTGAGGCTATGTGTGGGGAAGGAGCTGTAGTCTACTCTGGTGGGAGCCCAGCTCTTGGTATCTACACTTTTTGTGGAGGAAGAACAAGCAAAACTTGGTGATGTTGTAAGATGCATGTTAGAAACTCGCTGCATTCTTCATTTTCATTCCCTAAAGTTGCATTCTTCATTTTAGGTGTCTACAGGTTTCAGTTGTGCTCTGTGTGGTTTGCTCCAAGGTGGGGACATGGAGGATCAGACTTGTGTCCCATTTCCTGCACAGCATCCCCTGTTCCCTCTCCCATTTGCCAGGCAGGGCTAAGCTGGCATAGATTGTCACTCTGAAGTCTCATCAGTTGATGTACAGAGGCTCCAGGAGGTCACTAGCAAGAGACTGATGCTCTTTGCTTAAAAGACAAGATGTTTTCTCTCCGCAAGTGTGAGATGCCCTCACCATAGCCGGTACTGCCAGAGAGAGTGGTGATTGTACGCTTTCTCATTTTACCCTCCTGTTCAATGCATCTATCTGTGCACCCTCCCAGGGCTTTCTGACTGGTGATGAAGGATCAGAGATTAACTGAGAGTCCTCAGTTGCCCATATTTGCAGGGTACATTTCTCCTCTTCAGGCAGCCCTTATTTCTGAAGACATGCCATTGTTCTGTGAGCTGGTTCAGCACACAGAGTTTACTGAGAGTTAATTTTAAAAGGCAAAGTGAAATCTAGCAAGACACTCGGTAGTGCCACACACTGAAATGCTGCTATGCTGTGTGATCCACAGGGCACCAATACCTTTGCTAGAATGAGCAAAGTAGCTCTGCCTTGTTATGTTGGAGTCATAGTCTAGCCCTTTCTCAGATTTCAATTCCATTTTATATCCCCTGTGGTTGTACACAAATTCCACGGTTGAATAAATAGACTTTGGTGATGATTACTTGGAACCTTAGGGGTTAACAGTGTTCTTAGCCTTTTCCCTAATTGGTGTTTACTCTCTTGATGCCTTTCTTTGTGCATGCTATAAAATATGCTGCAGAAAGAGTTTTGCTTATTGCCAAGACATTTTGCTTTGCACTAGATGAAATTCCTTGACGGAAAGCTGTGAAATGTACCTGTTGTAGTGCTGTGGTAGAACTCTCTGAAACAAAACACCAGCTACAGAGCAGGGACACCAGGCTGTGAAATGTTCCTCACTATATGACCTGCAGTCTATGTGGTCAAAGAGGGCTCTGCTCAACCTTCAAGATTTCAGATGGGATTTTAGCAACTGAGCCTACACCACTGAAGGGAGATCCTCATGGGGAAGAGTTGGCCTGGATATAACAGGCAGTGGGGAAGAGAAGGCAGGCACAGAATTTAAACTTTGGCATTTCTGTGCTATGCCATGAATCCAAAGAGATGGACTGTGGAGAACGCAAAACAACTACCGGTTTGCTTCTACCTGAGATGACTGAATCGGTCAGTTCCAGATAAAAGCCTTGTTGTGTTTTGTAGATTATCCCACTTGCAATACAGACACAAATAACAGCTCAGATCCCCACAGCTGTGAGGCTATAAATCCATGCTGGTATTTCTGCAGCTTACATCTCTTTATTCATGCTGAGAAAAGATCTTGGCTTCCAAGAGATGTTTCCTCCCCCTCAAAGTCATTGATACTGGGATTAGTAACATTTTTTATGCTCCCCAATAAAACTGGACTGTGAACCTGGTGCTTGATGTCCAAATCCAATCCTGATTCTCATAGTATGGAAGGAAGTGGCTTGGTTATGTTCAACAGCTCTTGATCATTGCGTCCTAGAATGGTTTGGGTTGGAAGAGATTTTAAACATCACCCAGTTCCAACCCCCTATCATGGGCAGGGACACCTTCCACTAGAGCAGGTTGCTCCAAGCCTCTGTGTCCAACCTGGCCTTGAACACTGCCAGGGATGGAGCATAGATGAGCACTTGTCATTCTTCAAGCCTGAACATGTTCTTGGTTGGGGGCAGGAATTAATGGCCACCTCCCTCATCCAGAACAAAGTGTAGAGGCAAACAATGTGTTTAAGCACACAGCTTAGATGAATTTGAGAAAATGGAGTAGCCCTGGAAACAAAACCGAATTGTCATGTACAAAAAATTGGAGACTACAAGGCCAGCCCCAGGCAGCCTCAGCATCAGGGAGACCTCAATGGACACCACAGCCACGAACGTAAATAACAATGTCAAGAGAGCCCAAGAGATCTTTGTGCAGCTCCTGCCGATGAAAGAAATGCAATCCTCTCTGCTGGCGGGGACTTGTAGGAGAGCAACCCCTTGTGTGAGGGTGTCCGAGAGCGTAGAGACAATGCAGCAAAGAAAAACGATTTCAGCTTCGTTT
The DNA here is from genome assembly GCA_026283785.1 of Coracopsis vasa. NCBI lineage: Eukaryota > Metazoa > Chordata > Aves > Psittaciformes > Psittacidae > Coracopsis > Coracopsis vasa. Next base: position 42,247 of record JANHGB010006622.1, read on the forward strand.
CCAATGAGCTCACATTTCCCAGAACTTACTTTTTCATGTTCATTGTGGTAAAAAGGCAGTTTTGGTGCTGAACAAGGACATAGCACGAGGCCTGCAGCAGGCTCGGAGGACCATGAGGAGTACAGAAAGCCATTTCAGTCCACAAAATTGAAAAGAACTAAACCGGTACTTTTTCCTTGCCTTGTTTTCAAGATGAATCACATCCAGCTTTCCTCCCTGTAACAACAGCAATAAAGCTCCCTTTTCCTTTTTTAATGAAAATGAATATTAGCAGAAGAGCATTAAGACCACATTAGAAACACCGAGATCCAGCCGTGTCACCTAACACTGGTGACGATTAGGGCACAAGCATGTTTTGCTGTCAGCCACACAGTCCCACTCCACCCCAAGTGCAATGGTCCCACATGGAAGAAACAAATGCACAAATCCCATGGGATAATTACCCAAAGCAACACTGGGGAAAGAAACAAAGGTTTTAAAACTAAGTTCCTTTGGTACACAATGTAGAATTAAGGAAGCTGCTTCTGTGTTAGAAAACCCAAAGTCTCTGCGAGCCCAGAGACCCACTATGGAAGATGCAATGGGCTGAAGAGGGGGGCATTTCTCCATGGTATTACCTATTTCTGCTGGATATTCAGCAGAAAAATGATTAATAACAGAGATGTAAAGTTATGACTGTTTTATTCCAGAAATATGCTGTTATTTGCAATATGCACAGAAGAAAAAAGGGTGAACAGCAGGCTTACACAGCAAGGAACAAGGCTGGTGTTACAGTCACAAGCAGAAAGGAAGTGAGAAAGCGTTTCTCTTTCCACAAGGAAAAGCCAATTCCTCGTATCCATCAGGTAGCAACTTGTTTCCAGGGCCAGCTTAAATTTCTGCTTCTATTATGGTTGCTCCCTTGGGCTTGTGACAGAGACTAACACAGGTTCAGCCATATTCCTATATACAGGATATATAAGAATGTACAGTGTGTATATGTGTGTAATACCTATGTGAATACGTCTTAGCTACATTAATCTGTGTTGAAACACCTACAGTAAAAGCAGTCTCCCTAAGCTCTTCCAAAAAACTAAGAGACGAAATTGCCCCTGGAGGCACTTCCCTGTCTTCATTAGGGACTAGAGAAAGAGCTGAAAACAAAGGATTTCTTAGTCAAGGGACCGGAGCCAGATGAGGTCCCTTCAAACCAAAAGTTCTACAAGGGAGGTAGAGCTTCTCCTGTAAAGATCAGCAAGAATCCTTGAACCTGTTTCTCTTTAGGATTCCACAATTTCCAAGAAATATCTTCCTTCAAAAGCACCAGGATCAGAGTGACCTTCCTTCTCCGTCAGCTCTGCGTTCAAACGCATACACTGAGGGAAAGGAAACATGGAATTGTGTTGCCTTCTCACCATCGGATTTTACAGTTTATCCAACATCTTTTTAGCTATTAGCTCAAATCAGGGCCAGTTGACAGACACCTGGGCCTAGACCAAGCCACGACTTAGGTTAACTACCCAAATGCCCCTATTCTGCTGCAAAAAGCAGAATATGAGGTAGAGCCATATAGGTCCAACTTAACCCTGGCTGATCCCCATGAACATTGTGAGAATCCAAACATGTGAAGACTTAAGCTGTAGTCTGCCTTTGCACTGCTGGAAAAGCCCAAGAGAGGCTTTCATCAGGGCAGGCTTGCCCCAATACCCAATCACTATCTCCAGCCTGTTCCTGACCATTTTCCTCCAGGGATACCAAACTGCCCATTTTCCCATCATTTATAAGAAAGGTGAAGCAGAAAGGGAAGAGTGAGCTGGAAGAACCACAGTTAACAGGAGAGCTCAGAAGCAGGGTAAATGAACCCAATCTTACCATCCAGGGTTGAATGTACATCCAGACTGATGTCCTGCCTCTGGCAGGGACCAGACATAGGTTGCTCAGGGAAGAGCCTGCACTGCAGCAGCCAGGCACAAACCCACCTACAGGGAGAGCAACCACTTGTCAAACAGAAAGCTACAGAAGATTATATTCTGCTACTCAGGCAACATGGGACTAACCTTTACTATGGCAAACCCAAGCTGAAAATAGAAAAGCAAGCATTTTGGAAGCTGGTGTAGTGTCGCAGCTTGTTGTTCTTACAGCTGAACTGGCAGTTCTTGTGCAGCTGCAGTTTGCTGTTAAACATCTGTCTTCAATTCTTTCTCAAAGCTTGGCCTCTCATTTGCTTGGATACTCTTCTATTAGCCTGGTAATCTGGAATAAACTTCTAGGAAACAAATGAGCAAAGAGGCAGAACAGAGAGCTTGGGAAATGTCATTTAAAAGTTTAACAGATAAATTCTAATGAATAGCAGCCATCAGCATCACACTCTTGACTTTCTGAGCTTTCCTGCTGTTTCTGTACCTCCTCCACTAGATACCATCATGCACGTTTTTACCTGACTACAGCAGAACATCCCTTGTCCTGTTTTCAGCAGCAGCTTTGAACATTGCTTTTTCTTCTTGCTTACAGTCATAGATGATGAGCAAGCCCAAGATTGACACAAACCAGGGATCTTAGGGAGTGATGTACATGGCAGGAGGACACAGTACGTGGTGGCCCACAGTCACTAATGACACACAGTATGAACCAGAAATCCCCCCTCCCAATGCCAGTTATAAGTGCTTCTCCTTCTTTATACCATTTCTGATGACAGAAATACTACTGCTTTGATAAAATCTTTGTTCTAGACAAAGATTGTTCTGTTCAATCTGTTCTAATTGTTTCTGTTGTATCCCATGGGATAAATCCCTGGAGGAAAGAGAGGTCCAAAAAAGCTGGTTAATACTCAAGGATCATCCCCTCCAAGCTCAGAAACGATGCATCCCAGCAAAGAGGAATTCAGGCAAGAATGGAAGGAAGCCTGCATGGATGAACATGGAGCTCCGGGACAAACTCCAACATGAGAAGGAAGCCTACAGAGCATGGAAGCAAGACCAGTAGCCTGGGAGGAACATAGAGAAATTGTCTGAGCAGCCAGGGAAGAGGCTGGGAAAGTTAAAGCCTTGAGAGAATTAGATCTGGACAGAGCCAGGCACCAAGAAAAACTTCTATTTCTTTTATCTGGTGATAAAAGAAAACAGGAAAAACATGGGTTCCCTCCGGAAGGAAGTCCTGGTTACCTGGCATAAGGAGATTGATGTCATCTTCCTTGTGCATGGTGTTTGACACTGTCCTGCACAACATCATTTTCTCTAAACTAGAGAGACATGGGTTTGATGGATGGACCACTCAGTAGATAAGGAATTGGCTGGATGGTTGCAAGTTGTGGTCAATGGCTCGATGTTCAAGTGGACTGGTGACAAGTGGCATCCCTCAGGTGTTTGAACCAGTGCAGTTTAGCATCTTTCTTGTCAACATGGACATGGGGATTGAGCATCCTCAGCAAGTTTGCTGATGACACTGAGGAGTGTGGTGAGGTCAACACACTGAAGGGAAGGGATGGGATCCAGAGGGACCTGGACAGGCTGGAGAGGTGGGACTGTGAGAACCTCATGGAGTTCAGCAAAGCCAAGTATATGGGTCAGGGCAATCCCCAGCACAAACACAGGCTGGGAGAGACCGGATGGAGCAGCCCTGAGGAAGGCTTGGGGGTGATGGTTGACCAGAAGCTCCCCATGACCTGGCTTCAGTGTGAGCTTGAGCCCAGAATCCCCTGGTGACCTGGGCTGCACCCCCAGTGTGAGCAGCAGCTCAGGGAGGGGATCCTGCCCCTCTGCTGCACTCTGGGGAGACCCCCCCTGCAGCCCTGATCCAGCTCTGGGGCAGCAGCACAAGAGGGACCTGG
>JANHGB010006625.1:0-32373 GCA_026283785.1 Coracopsis vasa
ATCAATACCCACTCCCCGGGGTTAATATTATGGATTGCAGCTTTGCCAGGGCCATGCTCTGAAGGCATGATGATGGTTTTAGCTAGGTCTGTGTAAATCCAGCCACTGGGCCATACTTGATTTCATTTCCAGCAGCAGCAGTCCAAAGCAGCTCTCCTGCAAACACCAGACTGTTTGTTCAGCACCACAGGTTAGCATAACTGTATCAGCCTCTGTGAATGAGGCAGCTCTAGAGTGCAGCAGCTTCAGCTTTACCAAGCTATGAAGTACATACTCAGTTGCACTCTATTGAAATCAAGCTCATGACTTCATATTTACCCAAGTGAAGTCTATGTGAAATCTCATTTTGCTTTTGTGAGGCTCAGAAGTTACCTCTCAATGTGCTCCTGAAACTGCATTTCCTCAAAGTACTCGAAGCTCTTGTCATCTGGAATCCCAAGGTAAAGTCCATTTTCTCTGCCTCCAAATGATGTTCTTCTGATCTCTAAACCATAAAAGCAATGTGAGTAACAAGGAAAGTTGCTTCCCACGTCGCCTGGCTTAACAGAGCCCTGTCCACACCGCTGGTTGAAAAGACATTTCTTCTAAATTGATAGGGTTGTGCAATTTTCCCCTTAAAGCTCAACATGGTTTTTATTTAAAAGAGCTTTATTCCTGCTCGGAATATTCCTAATCAGAACCAGCACCTTGCAGCCTGAAAATAAAGGAAATAAAATTAAGGCTTGCAATTGCTTTGGTTTTACAAGCCTGAGGCCTGGCGAGGGGTGCGTCAGGAGAGGGGAGGGAGGTGAGGGGCTCAGGTTTGTTAGTCCTGCTTGTGTTACACTGATCAAAGCAGCCTATTGTTAAGTAAGCACAAGTGTGGATTTGGAAAGTTAGCACATTAAAATAGCTGTGATTGACCTCAGATTGCAGGAGTTGGGGGTTGATGGCAGTGCAGAGCACAGAGGTGGGACATGGCAGGACCTGGGGGGCTGCCACAAGAGCTGAGCAGGAAGGGGCAGAGGTTGAATTGATGCTGCAGGTGAGGCCTGAAGCATGACACGAATGCAGGAGAGCACTAAACAGCAAAGCAGAAGTAAATGTACCTCATGTGGCTGGTGTGTTCCCAGCAATAGGAATGATCCATTCGCTTTCATTTCTCTTCTGTACCCTTTGGTGATCCCCCCTCTTAACTGAAACAATGCGAAACTTCTGCTCTCTTTGTAATTCAAAGGCAGAGCTGGGTCTGACATCCTGCTGGGGTAAAGCAGTCGGGGCTGAGCTCCTGGCACCTTCTGCACGCTGTGATCCCTGGGTGTAATGGAAATCCTATGGAAGCAGTTATGACATGGACATTAATAACAATACCAGAAGCACTCCTCGGGCTGTGTTATGTATTACCAGCGGTGCTGAGAAGAACGAGCACTGTTTAACAGCACAGCCTTGACTGTGTATTGTTGCGCATCCTGTGTTGTGGGGAAGGGAGCATGCATGTGGTGGAAGGAGTAGAGATAAGGTTGTTACAGCATTTATCTTTTCATGCCTTCCATTGTAATGAAACTGCTCTCACGTGGACCAGAGTCTGCAGTGATGTCTGTGGCACGGGCAGAGCTAATGTCTGTTTGCAGCAGCATCAGGGCAAAGTAACTCCATTCGTTTGAGGCCAGTGAAAGGCAAGTCCTAACTCAGCTGATGCTGCAGGCAGGAGGGGCTGTGTGGCTTCAGGAGGTGATGCTCTCGCCTGTGTCATCAGCTCAAGTCTCACAGTGCACAAAAGGACAGAGGGCCAGGGAACAGACAACCCCCACAGCAGTGGTGGGAGTGGGCAGGGTGGACTTGCCAGGCCCCCTCTGTGTGTCAGCATTAGGGGCAGCAGCTGAGCATTCAGTTTGTGAAGCTATCACCTGCTGAACTGTGCAAGCCCACAAGATTCCTGCTTCTCAGAGCCAGCACAGCGCTTTGTGTAACCTGAGTCCCTGCAGGACCAGGTCAAAGCCTGGTCAGCGCTCAGGCATCTCCCATTTCCCAGCCCTGTGAGAGGGGATTGGATTTCAAACGTGCTCTGTGTGTCATCCTCCGAAGACATAACACAAATAAGTGACACCCCAGGACCAGGCGTCTGGACGGGGGCAGAGGGACGGGCCAGGAGCTCACCGATGCCCCCAGCCGCCTCGCTGAGGCACGTCCCTCAGGAGGGAGGCTGGAAAGGCCAATTTGCACAGATCTCAGCACCAGGAAACAGGCATTTCATCCCGAGTGGAGCCACGGAAAGGAGGATTCAGGCAGGCTGCTGCTGCTAAGGCAGAGACAAATGTAATTTAGTACCCTGAGGCCTGCTGAGGCTTGGGGAACTCAGGAGGAACAGGCAGCATTAAGGAGGCCTGGCCCCCTAGGAGGCTTTTTGGAGAGTGACTGATTGAGATGGGATGTTCCCATCTGGGTGAGCACATTCAGTCCCTTCTCACGTTTGTATGGTAACATAAACAGCGTGCAGGTGCTGGGAGAAGGGGCAGCCTCGCAGGTAAAGTGCTGACCTGAAACTCAGGACACCTGGGTTCACTCACAGCTCTGGTAGGTGCCTTACACAGCTCAGCAAAGTCACTTCATCTTTGCCTCTATCAGTTCCCCATCTGCAAGAGGTGATGAGAGTAGCACGGTGCACCCAGGTGCTAGGAAAGACAACGTGTTCCTGTATGGATCGTCCCTGAGAACAGGAGGAGGAGGCAGGGACTCTCCTGTCCAGGCTGGGAGCTGCAGGTTATGCCCTTGGGCACAATTATATCACTGGGGGATAGAGGTGGGGTTCCATCACCTCCCTACAGCCAGCCAGAGGGGAGCCTGCTGCATCAGCAGCACTTCTGGTGTAGGTGCAGATGATCACGAGGTGACACGATGGAGATTTCAGTGGCATTTAAAGTCCCTCACAGGATCTGTGCTGCTTGTTGAGGTGAGGACATGACCCATAACCTGCCCCAGCCCTCCCCTGGCTCAGCTGGTTTCAATCATGGGGCGCTTGGCTGAGTGCTGATAAATAGTCAGGCTTGGTGCAGGCAGCTGCTGTGGCCCAAGGGTGAGGTGGGGTGGTGTCATCTGCCATGCAGCAGTGCCTGTGGTAGCTTTCCTGGGGACTCTGCATGTTCCTACGTGCCTTTGTTCAGCCTGGTATGTATTTGGGTGATGAGGACAATGGGGTTATGCTAAGGGAAGATTGTGTGACCTTGCAGGAGCCATTTCCCATCTGTGTACTGCAGCTCAGCCAGCATTAGAGCTGTCTCCTGTGCCTGTGCTGCAGGGGAGGGGGACTGGGGAGTCATTAGTATTTGTTAAGTGTATGAAGAATTTTCAGGTGAATTGGGGGTCTTTTATGGCTGTGCAAGGTATTGGGTGTTTTTCATGTGTGTGGTGATTAACTGGTAGTATTAAATGCTGAAGCCCACCACTTCCCATATGTGCAAGTGTGTGTGTGTAGCAAGGCCAGGCAAATGACTAATGCAAACCTGAAGAGAGACAGCAGAGCATATTGTAAAGATCAACCCTATTTCAGCTTATGTTCGACTCGGAAATGCCAGAGATTGTTTCATAGTCTTCTGCAATGTTCATTATCAAAGTCCCCAGATGGCAGATGGCTATTAGCTCACTGTGACCTATATAAATGTCAAACGTAAAGCTATTGCCCCAGTGAAAATCTCAAAATAAATAACAACAGGAGGGATGCTGTTCTGCTGCCACCAGGATTTATGGATTATGAATTCATGCTAATTCATCCCAAAGCCAGCAAAAGACTCGTGTCCTTTTGGAGGAATTCACTTAACACCTGCTTGTGGATGGATTCGAGTCCCCAGTGCCTGACTCTTTGCTCTGTCCCCCTCCAGTCCCAGGCAGCTTCCCTGGAGGGACAGCCAGTGCTTGGGAAGGACATGGGTGGTGATGCGCAGGGGACAATGCTGGTGTCACTCACTACTGACAGTGGAGACTTGCCTTTGTTTGCCAAACCTGTGTAACAGCAGCTTGAGCAGTGATTTCAGCTGTTTCCATTGCCCTTATTGATCACAGTGGCAGCTGTCAATCGGGAGAAGTGTGATTTCTCCCTAGGCTTTTCCATGGTGGTTGTATGTTTGTAGAAGCCAACCTGTGCCTGGTGAGTGCGGTCCCCTTGCTTACAGTGGGTTGTTTGGAGGAGACAGGGGCAGAGGAAGGGGGCTTTGTTTGCTCAGTTGGCCTGTTGCTGTGTTTTCATAAGTAATCAGAAGATAAATAACACCACCAGTAATTGCAGTTGCTGTAGCAAAACTTTCCCTGTGCTATATATTATCACCAGAAAAGGGTGGTGGAAAAGATGCACTTTGTAGAAAGCCCAGAAAATGAACAACATCACAATGATTTGAGTGTGTAGCAACAGGTCACACAACCCATAACCTCTTAAGTATGCTCAGGGCCAGGCTATATGGGGAGCCATGAGGAGTAACTAATTGTACACCACCTCAGACAGAAGTCTAAAGCTCTCAAAGCCCCATGTGGTTGCTGTGCTTCAGAATAATGTGTCTGGAGTTTGCTGCACTTTCATCTAAGCACAGAGTTTGATGTATGCACAGTAACTTCATACCCTGGTGTCATTTGTCTCCACTTCCCTCAAGGTACCCTGTAGACAAGACCTTTGAAAGGACAAGAATTGTGTTGATGGGTTTCATGGAATTTGTCCTCAATGGCCTGTTTAGGATGATGGTTCAGGCAACTGGCAATCACCATTTAGCATCTTCATTTATGTCTATGTTTCTATGGTATCGTACCTCTGATGGTACCAAGGCCATAGTGTTCAGCAGTGAGCAAACACAGAATGAGGCTGTTATAAAGATGATATTAAATAGTGGAATTTAAAGGAGTTGCTGCTGGGTTTCTTTCCCCTCAAAACCAGTTTCCACAGAACAAGTTGTTGCTGCTGTCAGAATGGTTTAGGTTTCAGCAGCACAAATTATGTTTGGGGGGTTTTAATCTGTTGCTGAGTGGAAAACATAAATGAGCAGCTCCTCGGAATATTTCATCTCCATAAAAGGCATTTTGGTAAACAAACAAGGGAATCTTTTATTAATGTTTCTGATAAAGACATGAGCATGCAGGGGATGAATCAGCTTAGTGAGAAATGAAGGGAGAAGAAGGAATGTGGGTCATTTTAATCCATGTAGGAACAACCTCCACCATCTTTCTCTCACAAATAGATTTCATTTGTGACCTGTTGCAATGATAAACCTCCCTAGGAAGCACAAACTTGCTTGCATTTCTTAGCACACTGATGGGTATTGACGGAACGCTTGAACCTGAGAATCTCTCTTTAAAAGCAAACCCCTTGAGGTGTGCTGCTGATCCCTGGTGATCTCAGAACTGAGAAATGGGATAATCCCATCTATACAGAGTACATGTTGTATGTGAGGCAACACTGAGCAGAGTGCTGCAACGTCCTCCAAAAGCCAAGTGAAGCCTTGGAGCACAGTATAGTAAATCCAGAGCTCAAATCTCTCATGTAGTTAATGACCAGGGCTCTAAAAATGTGTATTAAGCATGACATTAAAATGACAATGCTAAGTACTTCATACTATGTGCAGCTCTGCCCTATATAAATTAAGAGTAATTGAATCCATCAAAAACCAGCCCTGTACAGTAGTTGTGACCACACTGCACTGTAGTTAACATATGTGTGGCCAAGAGGGACGCTCTGATTTATGGTGTGGGTTAGTCAGGGCTGGAAGTAGCTGTTTGCTGTGCTTGTTCTGTGGTACAGGCAGGACAGAGCCCTGCTGAGGGCTCCATGGCCAGTGTCACAGGTGGAGGGACACTGGACCTGCAGGGAAAACCATCCTGTTGGTGATAAATGCTGTCATTGATACAGTGCTGCTGGTAAATCCTGGTGACCTTTTGCTGCTTTAACCTTCCTGTTCCAAGTGGCCACTCCTCAGAACAGAGGGTCATTATCTTTGGGTACACAATGAGATTCCTCCTCCTAAATCCATGACCCTAGCTTCATCTCCATGAGCTGGCAATCACAGCCTCGCATAGGAGGAAATTCCAAAGCAGGTAAAATTTCTTAGGTACCTTTTCACTTTGCACTGGGCTGCATCTTTGCAGTGAAAAGCACCCAGTAAGGACACCCAGGGATGCGCTTCCCGTTTGAGCCATTCCCACTGTTCCCCAGCCTCACACCAACGGGCTACTGAAACTGCACTTGAAAATGAATTTCCCCCAAAGCTTTTGCCAGGAGCTGACAGGTGACAGATTGCTGCATTGCTTGGGTATATATTGTTTGTGCCCTAAAGTGAAATGGAGGTCTTGGAACAATGGCCTTTTGTTTTTCTTTCCCTTTATTAAGCCTGCAATTCCACTGTGACAAAAATCACAGCCGCTGACGAGTGCCATGCAAAGGCACCAAAGCTGGGTTGGGGCCACAAGTCCAGAATCAGCATAATTGGGCCCAAGCTAATGAACTGGGCAGGAAGGGCTGATGAGCTCAGGATCCTCACCATGTATCTGCAGTGATCGTGGGGTTGAAGCTGGTATCTCTGACAGCTGCAAAGTGAGGTTAGCGATGCTGAAAGGATGGACAAAGAGATTCTGTTCAGTCCTCTTCTTGCATTGCACTGAACTTTTATGTCGGGGAAAAAGCATAGCAGAAAGGCTAGCAGGGATAAGGAACAAGGTCCTTATGCTGTGTGTGTATGGATTTGACCACAGTAGTGGTCTGTGCTGGTGCTGTTGGGGCTCAGGAGACTCCCAAGGGGTGCAGAGCTGGTAGGAATCATGGCAGAATGAGGCCTGTTGTCATGCCAGGCCTGCAGAGAGAGAGAAAGACAGCTTGGCTGAAAGCAGATCTTTTCTCAGAGGCCCAGCTCCAGCTGCCCATGGAAGCCAAGTAAATCTGTGCAAGACGATGGTATTTGAGGAGTTGCCATAGCAAAAGATGAGGGTGTGTGGCTGAAACACCAGCATCCCTTGTTGCGTTGCAGCATGGCAGGGTTGGAGTTAACTTGACCTAGAAGCAGAAACAAAGAAGGCTTTCCTTTTCCATTCTTTGGCATGCCTGTTTCTTGCCTCTCAGAGTATTTGCATGACCATAAATTCAGAGCTCTGGAGGATATTTTCAGCCAAAGACTACATGTGCAGGATACCATAATGTAAACTGCATATGTTGTGAGAAGTTGTTAAATGGAACCAGCAGATGATAATGTGCCCAGCGTTGCTGCTAACATCACTTGATTTCCTCCCACCATAGGTAAAACAAGACCTCTTCCCAATCAATTCTAACTCTCTGACAGGCCTATAAATTAAAGTAGGGAATGGTTTTTGCCTACCAGACCTCCACTGGAGACCCAGGAGCTGGCCCTGTTCCTCAGAGTGGCCCTGAGAACACTGAGGTGTGTGGAAGCACAAATGTGTTTCACTTGCTGCTTCTCATCTCTGCACTCTGCCTTGCAGACAGTGAGACGTGTTGAGAAAGTCTGGCACAGCCTGGTCCATCTGCCACCTCCCCAGTCTCTTTCCCATTGCTTTTCCATTGCAAATAGCTGTTCCCTCTTTTGGTGTGACTTTAGGGGTAATGGAAGCTGCAGTGTTTCCTTATTGCTTGAGGATGTGCAGCTGTGAAAGCCAGGAGGTGAACACAGCAAACCCATTTTGAGGAACTCTCTTCATCAGCTTCCACCAGAAACAGGCTGAAGTGGACAGAAAACTGTTCTCTCCCTGCCAAAATATGGGGATGTGGTTATAGATCAAGAGAACAACCTGGGTGCTGCTTGTGCACTGAAATCCTGGTGGAGATGAACACACTCTGAAGTTGAAGGAAAAGGGCTAATTTTTACTCTATTGACAATTTAAAATGCATCGTGGTGTTAGGGTTATCAAGTCCTGGTTTGGTTTCTTTGGAAGTCTAATACTGTACATCAAGCAGGCAAAGACTGGTGGAAGATCTCCTTAGGAAACAACCTTGGAATATTGCATATATTTTGTTATAGAGGGAGCAAAGGGAAGGGACAACCTTCTTCGGGGTTTTCTTCCTGCTACCAGCTCCAACACTGAATCTCAACCTGCAAAGTCAGACTTTCCGATAACCCTTAGCACAGATACCAGTGTTGGGGTCAGTGTCAGTGAAATCCACTTCTGTCCAGTGATTTCAGTTGGTTTTTGTCATGCGAATCTAAGGGAGGAAGTGTTTCTGTCAATGATGTTATTGTGTGTGGGAAATAACCCTAAACAGTAATCAAGTGAGTACTGAAGGAATGCTGAAGCACACGTTTTGGGGTTTGCATTTGTTTAAGCGGTCAGGAAGAGATGTGGCTTTTGTGGGTCTCATGTTGGTGGAGTTCCTTTTGTTTCCTGGCCATCCCGCTATGAGGTTTCTTCAGTTCTTTTGCTGAGGTGTGTTTGATGCAGGCCACTGTCAAAGCCGGCCATAAGGCCAGGTGATGCACATGGTCCACCCTGGGAACCGCTTCCTGTCTCCAGTTCAGAAAGGAGCTGATTCTGAAAGTGCAAAATGCAGTTGAGTTTGGAAGCTCAGCTGCCGGGAATCTCTTCACCCAGGATTTATTTGCCAAGTCTCTTGTCAAACAGAATTCCAGGGTATTGCAGGCACCTCAGGCAGCACAGGCTGAAGGAAAAAGCTCCTCTTGAGGTGTCTGAGATGTCACTAACTGCTGCTGAGAAAAGGCAGACCCCTGAACTCCAGACTAGCAAAGTAAAGCAGACGTAGGGTTTGACTTTCCCTGTAGTTTGCGTGTGCGTTCAGTTTGCCTTGATGTTAATTTAGTTTCATTTCCTTTGCCATTCCTGCCTTGAAAAGTTAATCTGGGTACTTATTGTTTGGTTATCGTTTGTCACGAAAGCCTCTGAATTACTCTTTAATTGAGTCAAACGCTGGCTGGGGAGCTCCAGGAATTTCCAGTCCCAATCATGGCAAGACAATTGGATCAAATCCCCGGTGTGAGGAACGCTCTCACTGCTCTCTGCATCTGCAGTTGTGAGTTCAGAGTCCAGCCAGGCTGATAAATCAGCAGCACGTTGTACACTGGGGTCCCAGACCCCATTTTGCAGGTTGCAGGGGCACAAAACACTCAAGCCCCTTCTGTATATGCTTAAATAGGATTACCTGGCACTTCCCACAAGGTGTTGTAAGCCCTGTAGTGGATCCAGACCCAAGCTTGTTCATATGCACTTGGGTTGGGTAATACTGAGGCTGTTTCAAGAGCTCTTTGCTCCAAGGTCCAAGGTCTTACTGCATTTGGGGTTAGGTATCGCTAGTGTTGGGAGGAGCTGCAGAGGTGTCTGAGGGGATCTGCTCTCCTCTGTGCTCATCTGGGGTTTCCTTGGAAGGAGCACAGAAAGCTTCATGCTCTGGGTTAGGGAAGAATGGGCCCCTAGCCTCTGAGGAGTGCTCTGCTGAGGACCCTTTTACTCTGCATCACTAGAGGTGATAGACTCTATGCTGAATCTAGTATCCAAAGTGCTGTGTTAGCTCAGCACCTGAGGCCTCCATTAAATAGCTGGGATGGATCCTTAGTTTCAGATCTGCTGTGGAGTTTGGATGCTCTTGGATGCAGGACTGCAGGCATGAAGAACCCGGTTCTGGAGTTGTCAGTAGAGGGGGGGCACCTTGTAATTCATAGAAATGTCTTTATGAGCCTGTGGAGCTCACCAAAGGAAATAAGAAACAATAACTCCAAACCAGCACCTTTATCCATGGCCTTTTGCAGGAAGGTGTAAAAACATGGGAGAAGAGTTATCCTAATAAAGAGAGGATTAGTTAAGAGGCTTTTTGTCTTAAGTCCTGAACATTTTCCCTTGGGAGCAGCTGTCAAACAGCGCGATGAGTTGTGAGCATCCTCTGTCCTCCTGAAAGCAAACTCTACCCTGATAAACACTGCAAGGAAGAACTGTTGGAAATGCAGCAGGAGGTAGATCCTGTCCTTTCCCAAGGGAAGTGAGTGCCTGTTTCTCAGACAACGAGGGTAAGAAATCCTCCTGCTTGCTTCTGTCTTGCTGGAGTGGGCCCTTTTCATTCCACACTGCCAGTTCCCTATGATTGAAATTTGAAAGCATGTAGCTGTTAATCTGGGAATGATTAAAGAGCCTCATTTCTTGGAAGAGTCAGTACTCATCATCTGCCGTGCTGAATGAGCCTCTAACATCCCCTGATCCCATTATATTGTGATTAATTGTGCCAGTTTAAGTCAATAATTCATTTGTTAAAAATAGGCCTGCAAAGTATCATTTGTCTCAGGGGAGAGATCCGAATAAAGAAAAAATTCATTTGATACTTCTCATTAAATGAGTGTTGGGAGTTCTGTTGAGGGGTTCTGTTCATGAAACATTGATTGCAGGCTTATTTGATAAGAAGTTGTATTTGTCTAAAATTATGTCTGCTAACAGATGTAACGGCCTGCATTTTCCCCTTGTTAATGAAAGTATAAAGAGCCTAAATAAGTGCTTGACTGGGGAGAGAAGTCTGGGATGACAACAAGGGAGATTTCTGAACATGTGTTTTACCAAACAGGCAGGAATAATGTCCTCATCTTTCACTGCGAAGTGGGGTCCTCTTCTCCCCACTCACTCTTGAGCGTGACAGTGTGGTAATGGGAGGTTACGTGCCTGCAATGAAAGATGGATGTGCCCCAAAGTCTCTTACGTGTAAATGGTTATAAATGTTGCATTCATATTCATCGAGCCATTAAAAATGTTTCAGCTGTAAACGGTTCTAAAAGGAATAGATAGGGAATAGTAGCTAGTCTGCTAATGATAATGGCCATAACTGACAAAGACACATGCTTAATATCTTCATCTCTCCAGTCTGACATACTCTGTATCCCAGTTATATTCCTGAGATGTGTGGAAGGACGTACAGATTACCAAAGCTGCACAGAGCATCCCTTCAGGAGGCGGCCGAGGTGGCTAATGGGGTGTGCAGCCTGATTGCAAGGTCACTGATTTCAATCCAGGCCAGGTCACTGAGGGCCAGAATCCCTTTAGTAGCTAATGGATGTTCAGTGGCCTGCACCACTGAAGCCCAAAGGTGGTTTCAATTGCTCTGACCTACCCCTGTCGTATTTACTAGAACATAAATGGAGTAGTGCAGGGCTCTCCCTTGGTGCAGGAGGAGGAGGAATGGGTTATGCTTCATCCTTTCAAGGTATGCAGCAAATCCCAGCCTGATGTGACTGCTGAGGTCCAGGCAGTAAAGTTTGCTATTTCTTGGTATTGGTTAGATTACCAGTGATTTCTCTAAGAGACTCATCACAATTACTAAGCTCCAACCACAAGTTCTCATTAATCATCACCTAGAGCACTGAAGGCTTATACTGGGAAAGGTCCCTGGGGCACATCCCTATGGATGGCTGATTCATGTGTGCCCTGTGTCACCCTGAAAAGCGCAAGTTCTCATAGTTGTCCCTGTTCCTCCTTCTGGGGCTCAACCACAACATGGTTCTGGGCATCCTGATCTAGTTGAAGACGTCCCTGCTCATTGCAGGGGGGTTGGACCTGGATGACCTCTGAAGGTCCCTTCCAACCCAGACTGTTCTGTGATACTGTGAAGAGTGTGATGCAAAGCAGAGCCTCTTCTGGTTTATGGTAAGAAGTGCTTGTGAGCTGCAGATGGCTTCTGCACAAGTTGCAGTGCAGCATGGTGTGTTTGAAATGCTTTCAGTGATTCTGTGAGGCTGGATGAACTCAGCCCATAATTCATTTCAAGTTAGGAAATGAAGGATGGGGAGCGTGTGCTAGGGAAGGAGGCACTGGAGACGTCAAGGAAACACTGCACCGTTCAAGGAAATGTGCATGTTAAACTAAGGCTGGGTTTAGAAACCCAATCAAGGCCCATGCCAGGGTCTGTTCCAACATTTATACCGACAAAAAAGTCTCCACAAACCACAAGTCTCTCTTCAAAACTGGGGTCTGTGTTTCTCACTTGTGTCTTTGAGGTATTTTGTAGCCCTTGCATCACATTACCTGGTGATCTGCCCATCAGCCGTGCCGCACAGCGCACAATCCTTCCATTGTTTGAAAGCTGCCTTGTTTGAGAGCAAGTTCTATTAATGTGATGTGCTGGGCCAAAAATGTGTCACTGCTGAGGAAGGGTGAGCAAAAAGCGCCTTTGATGTCTGAGTGACAAGTTTCATATGTCTGTGTGGGGCAGAGAGAATCCGAGCAGCAGTCAGCAGGGAGGGGGAAAGAGGGACAGGAATAGCCCAGCAGCTGTAGGTGCAGGCTCTGCTGCATTGCTCTGGTCTGTGGGCACTGCTTGGTGTTCTGTGACAGCAGGATAGCAGCATTGCCCTATTTTTAACATGATTATGGGTTTACAACCTCAGCCTTTTAATGCACTCACGCTACTTCTGATGGTGTCCATAGAGAAACAGGATGGATCTTGTTTATACTCAGCATAGCTCAGCTCAATTAAGTCAATGAAGCTAAATCAAGGACAATTTCTGTTCGATGGAGCTGGGAGTAAGTCCCTGTAAATGCAGTGCAGGTTGTATCTATCTCTGACAGATGGCTCAAGGAAGGTAGGGGGGTGCTGTCATTTTCTCACACTTTGGCAGCATTTTGTGTGTCTTCTCCTGTCAATAAAATCTCATTTGAATTGACCTGAATTGACAGATATCTATTGACTTGAACAGGAGATGGATCCAGTCAATAAGCTCTCATGCCTCAGGGCTTAAGCCAGTCACAAACTCAGGGTATGTTAGAAGGAAATATCCCTGATGTGTTGATTATTCCATAAAGTTGTCCACTAGGAGGATTTATGGACATTTGGTTGCTCACAAATACAACATACGGGACTGTAGGGACCATTAACCTGTTCTAGTCCAACAGTCCTAAGGTTCTGCAGCTCTGAACCTCTTTACAAGAAGTGAGTACAAAGATTGTTAATGGCTTTTAAAAGCATGGGAAGAAGAATTTTGTGCTTGAGTCTTAACCTGGGTAGCAGAACCTGAGATGTGCTTTCCCTCTGTCCCCTCTCCTGCTTATACAGCCCTTTATCTAGCTTGGCAGCCAGTGCTCTTGCAGTGCTTCGCAAGGTTTTTGTTCTGGGAATGCAAGATTGGCTTCCTTCTAATGACTCAGCTCCTCGTGCTGTTTCTGTATCTTCAGCAGCTGGGACTTTGTCCCTTAGTTCTGAGGGTAGAACATTGCTGCAGTGGCTTATGCAGTTCATTCCCTTTGGTTTAAGCAAGGATGCATTCATTAGAAACAAGAGCAATACTGATACAGCACTTCCATCTTCTTGGCCTTAACTTCCTAATTTGGCTAATGACTATCGATCACAATTCCATAATGTGAATAAGTATTTCTATAGCTGAGGAGTGACCCTGGCACAGAAAGGTTTGATCCCTTTCCAGAAGCAGCACTCCAAGCTCCAGTTCAAGGCCAGAAATCCTTTGCTCTCATCTTTCCCAACTTTAAGAACAAAGCATGACCAAGGGGTTTATCACGGCAGAAAGACACTTTGTGAGTTAACTCTTTGTGTTAACTTGGTCATTAAGTAAATAGAGTTAAAATTCCAAAGAACCCCTAAGAAGAGTTTCTAGTTTACAGATTAACCTGGTCACAGAGCAAACAAGACACTGTCCATGCTTAACTGGCAGTGAATTGAGGACTAGTGAGAATCTTGCCATGCCTGTGTATCCTACGTGCTTTGAAATCCAGTCCTGTGGCATATGAGATGGGGGAAAAAACCCTTCCCTTGGTTTTACTGTTATTTTCTGATTCCAAGCTCAAATAGAAGAGGGAAAGGTCACAGTTCTCATTCATCAGCAGTTTATATAGAGGTGTTTGGGTTTTCATTTAGTAACAGGAAGGTGTGTCCCTGCTGGGCCAGGAATAGAACAGCTGAATGGCTCCACTAACACCCAGCAAACCCAGACTAACCCTGTCCTGGCTTTACTCTTGATGCTGTAGTTGTCCTGGTTGCATTTAAAGTGAGAGGTAAGCTTTGTGACTTACCTGGTGTTTCTCACCCTCAAGTTAGGAGGAGCAAACTGCTTGGTTTCAACAGGTAGTGGCTGCAAAATATGCTTGAAGCTGTCAAGGAGCACACACCTTTGTGCTGTGTTTGCTCCCTGGAAGCTGTTGGAGAGCCCTGCACTGGCCCCTCAGGGCTTGAGCATTCACTTGCATGGGAAGAAGTGATCAGCAGAAAGAATGGGCTTCAGGCAGGAGGTGGTGATCAAAGTTAGGCCTAAAACATCCCCAGGATCTGAGATATGGAAACTTCCACGTCTGACTGCTGGAAAGCCCATCCGAACTAGGGCTAGAGGTGCACAAGTCAGAGGTGTTGGTCTTCAAAAGAGCATGCTGAGCTTTGAAGGAGGCCCTTGGTACCAAGTGAGGTCTGTCAGCCTGGTCAGCATCCCCTTTTGTGAGCCCTCAGGAAGCTGGGTTTGATGACATTTTATGGCTACTTGTGTGTGAGAGGCAGGGATAACCTCACTCATTCCCCACCGCCATCAGCAAGGAGCAACTGTTACTTGCAGCCGTGGGTTGGATTTGAGCTGGGATGCTGGAGGTCAGAAGCTGTCACTGCTATTCCTTTAAGTCATCCTCTGTCCCTCTGTTCCCAGCCGTGGCGAGGCTGCCTGTCAGCAGGGAGCAGAAAACAGATTGTGACACAGGGCAGTGATTTTTTTTAACAATCCTATTATGAAAGACAGAGTGCTCCCATTTCCTTTGCAGCTTTTATCAAGACTTAAATTGCTGCCAAGGGAAAAGAGGGGGGAAAAAAAAACTCACTGCTTTTATTTTATTTTTAATTCTTTTTTTTAAGAAAAGATTTTGCTTAGTTCCTAAATTCCTGCCTAAGTCTCCTCCAAGCAGAGATCCAACAGTATCCCTATTAAATTATATAGAGCGAGTCCAGTCCTTGGCTGTCAGCGGGACCCATCAGTCCTAATTTATCGCCCCAGGAAACACAGTACAATTATGGTAATAAATAATAATAGGATTCAGTACATGACAACATGAATGATGGAGCCTCTCAGAACTCATTTACATTGCTTTGTGTTGCAATCACCCTGCTTCTAATGTAATGCCAAGCAAATGAGCCTTTTTGAATATTGTGCAATCTATTGCAAGTCAACTGGCACAAAACTCACTCAATAAATCATGTTCAAACACATGCCTCTAATGACAGGTAAATCAACAATGAAGTAATTGCATTTAGTGTATTGAAATACTGGACAAAAACAGTGACCTCAAAGTGACTTTTTGTAGAAGGTTTGATATAGTTGCAATGGCAAATGGGTCTGGTTTTATCAGGCACTTCTTGCTCAGATGCACATGTGAGAATTAATGATGCTATTTCCTCTGCACACCTTGATTT
Organism: Coracopsis vasa; assembly: GCA_026283785.1. NCBI lineage: Eukaryota > Metazoa > Chordata > Aves > Psittaciformes > Psittacidae > Coracopsis > Coracopsis vasa. The sequence goes on from JANHGB010006625.1 coordinate 15,341, forward strand.
AGTGGCTGCTTTCAGGGCCAGCCCCGTGCCTGATGCTGCCGGCTCCTGGCACAGCCACGGCCTTGCAGGTCTGGGCACTGAACCCTGGGCTCAGTCAGGAGTTCTCTGAGGACCAGTGCCCTTGATAGTGATGCTTGAGGTTCTGTGCTGCTGCAGTGGTGTGACTCCATCAGAGGCACTTCAGCCCGGCCACCGTACAGTGGTTTGTTCTGCTCTGGTGCTTCAATTGACTCTGTTCAGTTTGCCCGATTTCCATGTTCCATTTGTTTCAATAGAGGAGGAAAAAGATGGGTTGGACTGTGGAGCTTCTGTGCTACCTCCTGTCAGCCCCTCATGTGGCTTCATGTGCAGTGAGGTGGATGTTTTGGTGGATGGAGGAATACGTGTGCTCGTGTTCTGCTTAAACCAGGAGGTTGGTTTTGCTTTAGTGGCAAGGACAATGTTAGACTTGCGTTTCTGATCCCTAATGGGATGTTTCAGGCAAGACTTTCTGCCTTTTTCCCCAATGGATCATGTGGACATTTACACCTCTGCAGACCCTGTAGGGGCCATTTTCTACCATGCTACACTGAGGGTATTTGCTGCTGCTTTGCTGGGTTGTTACTGACTGTAGGAACCACATCAAAGATCAGTCACGTTCAAAGCGCCACTAAAAGTACTCTGATGGAATAGCATTGTCTCAGAGACCACTGCTCCTGAAGAGCATCACTGCTCTCACAGAGGTGTTGCTGTTCCAGTGCCATTCCTACACCACGGGGCCTGCTCAGAGCAGATCCTGAATTTCCACACACTTGGCTTTTCAACAGCCATCCATGAACACACTGAGGGACCAGATGGCCAGGTTGGACCACAGGTGATGTGTGGGTGAGAACCAGCATGACAAGAACTGGTCTTAGCTAAACAGCTCCTCAGTTGTTGTTGCCCCATGAAAACATGGTATCAGCAGGGGAAAGTTTAAGATGATACTTGAAGGCTGATGAAGAAATGATGTTGCAGATTTTGGCTCTGACTTTATTCCCTTACCCTTCCCTTGAGAGGGAGTTTGGCAAGTGTCAAAGGTCTCCTTGGATTCTTGAGGCAATGGAAAGGTTTTGCATATCCCCAGGCTCGACTGTCTCTGCTGATAGCTCCCATATGATACAAACTGATTAGCAAAATGTCTAGAGCCAGGACAAAAGAACGATTAAGTAGGAAAAAAAGAGAAGAACGAGAAATGCCTGCAATTGTGGAAAATTGTTACCAGTTGTACTTACCCTCCAGTTTGTTCCTTGGCAGTAGGAATGTCAGGATGCAATCACCCAGATTTCCTAGACACGCGGACTCTAGGATCTCGGTTACAAACACTTCCAGTGTTGAGCTTGTGGTAGTCATGGGGGGCTCTGCTTTGGTTTTTCCTAGCTGTGAGGATGGATTCCTGTCATCCCAAGGAACATGGCAGGTATTTGGCAACCAGGCTTCTGCAGCCACAGTTCACTGTGAGAGGTAAAACCCTGTAAGTCTGAAGGCTGGTGTGGTGGTGGTGACCTTGTCTGGGGCTTTCTTCGACTCTGGGAATTGAGCTGAAGTTTAATCTGGACTTTGATAGGTGTTGACCTAATTTTGCTGGTTTTAAGGGCTACAACTGGAACAAAACTGAGGTTTTTAGGTGTAGTGGTGCATTAGTCTAGATAAAGCACGCGGCTGCAGACGGGATCTGCACCTCTGAAGTAATGAAGGATCAAGAGTTGGATCCTGCGTTTGGGCCAAGTATTTTGCCTAGGATTTTGGAAACCTCCTTCTCTCCAAACTGCTGTTCTCTGCTCCATAGGACTGCATACGTGAACACATCTGTGCCCTTCCTTGTCTGTTCACACACACACAGAGCAGCTGGGCAGCGGCACACGCATCCTGCAGCGTTCCCTCGCACAGACACATTCCCTTTCCCGGCTCTCCCCCTCCCGCTGCCTTCCCAAGCTCCCCAGTGTGAATTAATGTCAGCAGTTTGGCGGCAGGAAATAGACTCGCTCCCCTTGTCATTTTATTACGCAGCTCCCAAGAGCCAATAATCAGGCTCTGGCTGTGAAAAGGCCCCGGCTTAGGCAGCTTGATTAATGACTGGGGGTCACTGCGCAGCACCTTTCCCACTGGATCTCTGAAGCACACATACAGCCCAGCTGGAAATGAACAAGAGTCTGAAAGTGAGGAATAAAGAGCCTGAACGATCAGGAACTGAGAACAGCCCCTGCCAAGACAAAAGGGAGGAAATGGTGCTTTTGCAGGCGTCCTTCATCCAGGAGTTGGTTTTCTTGGTTGGGTTTTTTTCTCTCCCTGAATCCAGTGAGGTTGCTGCATTAACTGCTCAGGACACAGGGAAGGGTGCAGCCTCTGAGGATTTGGGAAATCTGGGATTTTGGCACAGGACTTGGGAAATGCAAAAGCTCCTTTTCCTTTGCTGTGCCTTTACCATCCATTGTGTCTCTACCGGCCTGCTAAACGGACTGAAACCGAAATCCAGTGTTTAGGAAACACCAGGAATCAGAGAGGACTAAAATGGGAAATGAACTTGGAATGGAGCAAACTCTGCGAGCAGTTTTCTCTTCTGCATCTCCAGGCTCAGGCCCAGCTCCGAGTGGCTCCTGGGAAAGGATGGGATAGGAGGCTTGGATCCGTGTTTTCCAGGAGCAGAGGCATTCCTCATGCAGCACCTTTTCCTAGGTCCCCCTGTCGCTTTGGGAAAGGCTTCCCCCTGCAGTGCTTTCATAGCAGTGGCTGCTTCAAGCCAAGTCTGCTGGGTAGCAAAGCTCTGCTCCCTGCTCCATGCCAGCACCAGGCAGGAGGAGGCAGGAGGTCCAGCCCCATGCTGTTAATTCCACTCCCCCCAAGCAATGAAGCCACAAGCAAGTGGGAACTGTTTGGGGGTGATGTCATTGGTGTTCACAAGAGGCCCAGGGAGATGTTCTGCCTTGAGACATATTAACCCCAAGCTTTTCACTTTGCTTGGTCAATAATTACTCCATGCTTTCTTCCCATTGCATGGCCATGAAACCCAACGGTGGTGCTCAGTATGGACTCCTTTTTGGAGCAGTTCTGTAGAGATGAATTAAGTTCTTGGTGTCCCTGGAGTTACTGCACATGCACTACAGTACCTGCAAGCAGTGGCTTGGGATCAAAGCTCCTCTCTCTCATGGTTTAATTCACCTTTAGGGCCTTGTCTGTGTCCAGAAGACTTGTCTTTTTAAGAATAGTGGTCTTGAAACCACTCTAAGTGCAGTAAACCATTGTGTGAGCATGAGCTTCAGTTTCAGGCTATTTTAAGCTGAATTAGGATGGATTTTAAGAGCACCACCACAGCCTTTGTGCTGGTTTACTCTATGGGTTAAAAATTGCCTATTGACATTTCAGGTGCATCAGCATCTTACCTGTGACTTCAGCAGTTGCTGCTCTTCATATGCACAAATGCAGGTTAACCTGCTTGAACTAGAACATTTTGCACTGAGATTTAACTTAATGCAACTTAACTTGTGTTTGCTCTAATGGCTTACAGTGGCTCGACTCACAGCGAGGGTGTCACTTGCACTTAAGTCTTTGCAAGAGATGTGAAGTGCTGTTGCCCTACTTTGCAGAACGAGGAGATGCAGTGGAAGTGGGAGGAATCAGTCCAATAGCACTCAAGAAGCTGGCAATACAGGAGGCATGTCAGTCACTTGTAGGAACAGAGGGAGGGTTTGGATTTAATTCACCTCAAATCTCAGTTGATGCTGCATGAGTGAGTAGTGAGTTTTGATTCACTGCAGCCAAGGAAAAGAAATGCTAATTTCTCTGGCTGAGTCAGCTCTGCGAGTCAGGTTTGGGAAGGGCAAATCTCAGTCTTTTGTTATTAAAACAAGATAAATAATCAAAGCATCTTCAAAAGAAAGGTGAAATTTTGCCCCTGACCTGATCTTTGTTTTGTGTACGATTTCCCACTGCGATAGGCACTGCTGTGTAAAACAACTTAGTTTGAGATGGCACAAAAGAGGAAAGGAGAATTGAACTGATGCTGTTGAAGTTTCCAAGACCTTATGGACTAGGAATAGCAAATCTGCTCCTATGAGGTCACTTGTTCACACTCTGCCACCCCAAAAGCCTGCCTTTCCCAGCACTCTGCAATGCTATGTCCAGCCTTAATTGACTCGAGCAATGTGGTTTGCACTGCTTCCCATGAGAGGGTATTTTGCAGTCTAAGAGCTCACCAGGAAGAAAGATTTCCTGGTAATCAGTCCAAATTTTCCTCTTGCTAATTAGCTATAACCTATTGGCTCATTTCTTCTCAGTGGCCTTAGAAACCCACATCCAGCATCTCAGAGTTTCCCATTTCCTTGCCTGTTACCCAGCCCTGTTTCTCGCCATCAGTCACCATCTCCCTGGAGGAGCTGGGCTCGTGTGGTCTTGGTGTTACCCACCTGGCACAAGAAGCACCCCAGTTTCCAAAGCCAGCATCCACAGCACAGCAAGGTCAGGCTCAGTATTTGCTGGAGCTTCAAAGAACTCGGGTCAAGATCCAGCAAACTCAATCCTGAGGAAATGAGGTTGCTAGGATCCCGAGATTGTTTATTATGCTCTCAACTTTAATTAGCTGTAAGTAACATCATGTCAGTGTTCTGCCACAAATGCTAAAGCTGTCAAGGCAATTTTACCGAGTCTGGCAGCTTAAATCAGAAACAAGAAAGTCAACATGTCAATAATGGATCTAGACATGATGGATGTATTAAAGGGGAAACCTAAAAAGTTCTGGACTTCATTATACTGACTTCAGCTCTGAAAATGCATGCCAGAGAAATCTGCACCTCATTGGAAAAGCCCCTTGGGGATGCTGTTCTCAATTATGGGGCACTTCTCCTCACCTCCATGCAGTTGGTTTCAGCAGTATAGACCTTACAAAAGGCTGAATAACCCTTTCAGGTACAAATTTATCTATGGAGGTAGAGAGGGTCTGGTGAATCCAGGGGTGGGGTTGTTACTTCCCTTTAAGAAGGAGCTGTAAAACACCCAGAATAAATGCAATTATCCTTAACATCAGGCATGTTTGGAGGCAGGAGATGTTGGTCCTGGTGTGCAGAGCCCCTTTCCCACATTCTGCCATGGGAAAATGAGTCTCAGTTCCAGTCCCCTTGTGAGCACAACTGAAAATCAGGCCTCCAGATGCCTCCTCCAGCCCATGCATCCAGCACTGCCCTGAGCCAGAACCGTTCTGGAAGTGTTTTGGTGAGGCTTCTCTTTCACATGGATGTTGTGCCTTTATAAAGCTTCCTTAGGAAGGGGCTGGCATCCTGGCTGATGCAGCAGCACTGCTCTGATGCTCAAAGCCCAAACGTGGGCAGAGGTCTCGCCTTTTCCCTGTGCTCCCTCCCTTGCTATCACTTGGAAGTGGAGTCTTTCTTCTGTAGAAGTAGTTGGGTGTGAAGCTGCAGAGATGAGTGAACTGTGGCTGCAGGGGATGTGTGTGGGAGAGAGAAAGCACAAGAACGAACTTCCTTTCTATTGCATTAGTGAACAGTTGTTTATTTTCTGACATGTCCCGGTTTAAGTGTATTTTGGCTTGTGTATTATACATATGTCTATTAAAATTAAGCAGATTTGCCACGGTCTGACAATGTTAATTCTGCTCTGAAAACACAAGCAGATGTTTCACAAGCTCTCAGGTTGTGGGTTAACCACAGCTGGCGTGAGTGTGTTGAGGAGCCTGCGCTCCCCACTACCTAATGGGAAGCATCCATGTGTCCTGAGGTGGGGCTGGCAGCAGAGAAGTGGAAAGTGTCTTATTTTACACAAGCAATGGTAATGGTTGATTCAGTGTTTGTTTTAAAACCTGGAGGTGCCTCAGTTCTGTAGAGCAAAAGGCCTAAAGAAATCCAAAGCCTTTTAGAGCTGGTCAGGGTGCCCAAGGTGCTGCTTTAAATACTCCGTTCACGATTCCTCTGCTCAGACTGACTTTGCTGCTGCTTTTCCTGGAGTGGAGCAGCACGTTAAGGCCATCACGGAATCCAAACTTCAGCCCCTTTGCTCAGGCTTTCCCTTTCGTCCACATTTGGCTCTCCCAGATGTTGTTGGTAATTTCCGGGTTGTAATTAATACTAATAAATCAGTGCAGTCCATCAGGGCTGGCTGTTTCCTGCCACCACTTGCATGAGAAGGGCTATGGGTTTTTTCCAGCTTTTCCAACTGTTGGTCAAGGGAAGCTGTCATATGGGGACTGTTGGTTAATAATAAACCCCAGCACATTTCCTCCCTGGGAAAGTAACATCTTCACATCTGCTTTAGGATGGAAACATCTGTTCTATCCAAGCCTTGTCTGTCTTGAGAAGAGGCAGGCATTCTGGGAAAGCATTCCAGCTGTGGGGGGGGTGTTCTTCTCTCTTCCCCACCCCTCTCCCAAACTCTTTCTGACATTGATCTGAGCCGAGCAGGCAGCAGCATCCAGACGTGTGCCAGGCATTCATCTCTTCCACAGAACTGCCTGAGGAACCCAGGGACAGGCATGAAAGATGCAATAAGATTAAAAAACAGAGAAAAAGTCTGCTTCTTAAGGATGCAAATATTTAAGAAAGGTGTTATCAATGCTATGAATACACAGGAGCGAAGCAATCAGAGCTAATGGAGGCTTATCCTTAGCCTCTAACAAGTAATAATGAGCAAGTCCTGTTGTATAACTGAGGTTCTGTTAACACAGCAGCAGAATTAGGTGGGGAAAGGAGAACTCGACAATGCTGCTGAGCTCAGCCCACTTCAGTAGATAAATGACAATCAGATTCGAGTGGCAGACGTTACTGAGCTGGTCATGCACATTCAGGTGACCACAGCAGGTATTTTGCTTTATCTCTATGGAGAAGCCAATGACTTTCTCATTGCAGCATCCCCAAGGCAGTTGCTGAGCATGTTGTGCATCGCAGCAAGGAGGAGCAGTGCTCTAAGCTGGGTTGCTGTGCCACCTCAGGTTGCTGTACCACCTCAGGTTGCTGTGCCACCTCAGGTTGCTGTGCCACCTCTGCTTCAAGAGGCTAGCATAAATCTGCATTGATTCTCTCTACTGTAGCGGGTTGACCCCGTATCCTACAGTAGTGACAACAATATTTGGGCCTGAGGCATCTAACCAAAGAATAAAAATTGCCATTGTCAATGTTTGCAACCTGCTGTGGACTGTAATTCCTTCAGGAAAAGGGAATCTTGCATTGGGGTTGTGGAGTCTCCAGCAGACTTGAATCCATGTGCCATGTCAATGCAAACATGCCATGTTTGACAGCACTATTGCCACAGCTGCCTCTTGACTCTTTATCTTCTCAGTCCGTAAGCAGCACCTCGAGTGAGATGAGACAGGAGAGCTAACAGCTTGCTGGAGCACAGCTCCCACTGCCTGTCAGGTTGTGCTTCGCTGGTGCTCCCACTTCTGGTTTCACTTCACAACCACTTCTTCTTCCAAGCTCCAATTTGACAACTCAGATTCGAAACATTGCACGTGCTACTATCCCATTTGAGGGGCTTTCAGGTCATGGCCAGAGCTCTCAGGCCTATGCAGAGCTCCTCCCTGCTGCCAGATGCTCTTCCCACGTCTTGTATTCCTTATCATCCTTGGAGGCCTTTGCCTTGTCAGCAACAAAACCTCTCTCTGTCCCTTCTCTCAGCTGGTGTCAGTGTGAGCCAGGGTGTTGGTAGAGGAGAGGAGCCTCTGGCGAGCCCAGACATTGTCCCTGGCTGCTGCTTCCTTGTCCTCTTACCCTGCTCGGAGTGGGAAGAGAGCCAGTGGTGAAAGCAAGCAGCCGCAGATGTTTTCAGTAAGTCTTAGGCTCTCCTTCCTCACCCCATGGGCGCTTTCTGTGTTGCATGAACATTTGTTCCTTGTCGCTTGAGGGGAAGAGCACAGTATGTATCAAAGCCAACAGTGCTCCAGCAGCGAAAATGTGAGGAGAGATGCTAAACAGCTCGGGCAAGGATTGCAAGCCTCCAAGTGATGAAACGGAGAACCGCAGCAGTGTGGCTGCAGAGGATCTAGGCCAATCACTTACTTTCTCATGATCACTGTCACTCCTAAAAGCCAGCTGCAGGCTTGGCCATCCCCCCAGTGCCACCCTGGCTGCTGCTGGAGCCCGAGGATGTGTCAGGCTCTGTGTTTGCTGGGAGAAATGTCACTGGGAGCTCCATGCCCTGAGGCCCAGTGCAGAGCGTGGGAAGGCAGCAGGAGCCCTGCCAGGCGGGTGCCTGACTTCTGATTTTCTTTCATCACCCATTCTTGCCTCCTGCTTGGATTGCAAAGGATGCCGGGTGACAGGTTGTGTCAGAGAAGGGAGACGTGACTCGGGCGGGACTGGCACTGGGTGCTGCCACCCCTCACTCACATAATTGCTGGGTCTGGCCCAGTTCATGGGCGTCTGTGCAGGCACCACATGATCAGCTTTGTGGATCCCCTTGTCTCCAACTACACAGTGGTAGATTTCAGGGACAAAGCAGTGCCTCTGATATCCTTTCATGCTGCAGCCTGCCTGGCCGAGCAGATATGGGCTTCCCCCCTCCACAGCCAGGCCCACAAGAGAGAGATCAGGATTTGCCTCAGACTTGGGCTCTCCACATTGCAAATAACTCTGGTTTTCAGGGGATACTGCTGGTGAGGGGAACTTGCAGCTGCTTTTACCCAGCTAATGCTGAGGGCAGCCCATCCTCAGGGCTGGTTGGGGAAGATCTGAGCCAGATATTGCTTTCCCTGGCAGTCCCTGGGTGTCCCTGAGTTTTGGTGGTAGCTGACACAGGCAGCAGAGGATAGTGACAGATGAGGGACACCAATAACCCTGTCCTATACCCTTACCAGCTCCATGGGGCTGGGAGAATGAGGTTTGGGCCAGCAGGCTGCTGTTCCACCTCCTCCCTGCTGTGCATCTCTGCTTATGCTCCTTGACTATAGCACATTGAAGATATCTTTGCCCGAGACAAGATCCCGATTGTTGTGGGAGGAACCAACTACTACATCGAGTCCCTGCTCTGGAAGGTCCTCATCAACACCAAGGTACAGCTGGGGGGCTATGGATCCCACTGGAAAATGGTGAGCCCATGTTCAGAGCAGCCTTCTGCAACTGAGCATGGTGTTCCCCCTGCTAGAGTGGGGCAAGGAGAACCAAAAGCCCCTCATTCACCCCATGGGTCTGGGGGATGTTCTTGCTTGCGCTGGCCTTGCATGTGGATGAGTGTCTCCATTGAGGAGAGCCTTGTGCCCCACAGGAGAGGGCCAGCCCAGCCCCGGGGCCGGTCAGGGACAGGAAGGTGGAGCTGGAGCAGCTGGATGCTGGTGAGCTCTATCGCCGCCTGAGCCAGGTGGACCCCGAGATGGCAGCCAAGCTGCACCCCCACGACAAGCGCAAAGTAGCCAGGTGAGCTTGGGGTGAGCTTGGTGGGCCTTGCACCCCTTCCCAAGGGAATCGTGTGCCTGGGAACACAGCAAAACAGGCTCTCCCATCCCAGGTGGGTGCTCCCAGCCTCTTAGCAAGGTGCTTGGGGACCTTGGAGCACTGGTGTTGGGGAGCTCTCTGGGATCTGAGACCTTTGGCCATGCAGCACCCCAGCCTTTGGGATGCAGGATGGTGCATGGCTCCTGGCTCGTGTGCACTGGGGCTGCTCCCACTGCAGTGCCCCAGCAGCAGGGTTTATCTGGAGCTATTTAAAGAGCAAGCTGCTGTGCTGGCTGAGTAACATAGCTGAGCTCTGTGGGAACAGCACGGCACCTCGCCAGCCTCAGACAGAGCACCTGAGCTTAACCTGCAGGGCCAGAGGAGCTCCTCGGGAGCTGGCAAGCAGAGGAAAGGATGGAAAGGTGAGGATCCGGGCATCGGGAAGCACTCCCCATGCAGCTGCTGCCTGCCATGGCTCTGCAGCTGGTTTAATGTAAAACAGATTGAGCCCAAGCTCCATTTCCACACCCAGCAACTCCAGACAGACAGACAGTGACGGAAGGACAACCATATCCAGAGCATGGGCTCTCCACCCCTCCTGCAAACCCAACACACCCAGAGATGCAGCTCCCCAAAGCACAGGACCTACCTTCCCTGGGCTCAGAGGGACATTATCCATCCTGGCACAGAGAACTGGAGCAGGGTCTGCCCCGAGCATCACCCCAGCTCCGGCTGGGGGGGGAACCAGCCCTTTGCAGAGCACCAGGGCTGCAGCGTCCAGCAGCAGAGGAATGAGCAGAGTTGGCAAGGCCCAGCTGCAGCTAAAGGTGGTTCCCAGCTCATTCCCCTTGCACAGGCACTGCTGAGCTCCCCGTAAACTCCCAGTGCTGGGAGCAGGAGGAGCATTCCCATCGCAGCCAAGGGAAGCGGCTGGTGCTGCAGCCCAGGCAGGGTCACGCTTTGGAAACACATGAGAAGTGCAGCAATTAGCAGGTCAGAGCTGCCAAGTCGGAACTGTCTCGCTCTGCCCCGTGCCAGTGCCCTCCCTTCACGCTGCCTGGGATTGCTGCTCCATGCAGGCCCAGCTCATCACCTCCCAGCGCGCTAGGGATGCACCCGGATGGGACCTTGGAACTGTTTGGGCAGTGAAATCCCACCCCACGGCTCCATCCCCTGCACATGCAGCCCTGGAGCTGCTGCCAGCCCCAGTGTGGTGATGTGCCTCTGCTCCCCGTCGGCAGCCAGCATGCTTGCTGACGTGTGCCAGCAGTGCAACGTGCCCGGCAGGCCTCATCCTGCCCGGCCATCCCACCGGGAGCTGCACCCCTTTGCCGTGGGGAGGAGCCAGGTCAGGCCACTGCGCTGCTTTGGTGTCTGAGCCTCAGTTATTGAGCACTTGGAGCTGGTGGTACCCAGCACATCCCCAGCTTCCCTATGGGACCCCGACTGCTTCCTCACCCAGGAGGGGGTTTTCCTTCCATGGTGGGGACAGCCCCAAAGGGAATAAGCAAGACAAGAGCTCCTGGGAGCCATGCATCAGCTGCTGCCACCTCCCCACCCACTGTCCTGCCTCGGCCTTGGCTTTCCCACGCAGGAGCAGCCTTGGGAAGTGGGAGGAGGAAGCGGACCTGCCCCATGTTCCCAGCGCTTCCTCTCAGCCCTGCGTGCCCCAGGGCTCTGTGCCTTTGCGGGGGAGCAGGGACCAGGCTGTGTCCTGGATAAGGGCATCAACCAGAGCTCCTGGGGCTCAGGGAGCACTGTGTGCACCCCCAGACCCCTCCCCGCCACCACCCTGCACCCTGGGGTGCTCAGCCAGCAGTGGGAGCGCCAGGGCAGCCACTGGGATGCTCAGAGCTGGGTCCATCCTCCAAACCTTGATGCTTTCACAGATGCCATTGGAGGTGTGGGGGCAGCAGGAGGATACTCAAGCCCTCCACTTGGCCAAGGCAGACCCCAAAACCTGTGGGGCAGGAGGGCAGGAATGTTAATGGGAAGTGGGTTCTCCCAGCCGATGGGTTTGGCATGCTGAGCCAGCCCTGGGAGCATGGTCCAGACATGGGGGTACCCAAGGGGGTGGCTGGTGGGGCAGGGAGACCTTTGTGGGTGCTGAAGGGCCGTGGAGAGCACAGGTCCACCCGTGGGAAACTGAGGCACAGCCTTCAGAGGGGGTGAATGCAGCCCACAGGGACCCTGTCCTGCCCCTAACCCCCTGCCAGGACACCGGAGTGAAGGATAAGCTGCTGGAGCAGCCGGGTGCTGGCACGGTGCTGGGGGATGGCAGCGGCAGGCTCAAACCCAGTGCCCATTGTGCTCCAGAAGGAGAGTGGGGGTAAGGAACGTGCCATCCTGCACGGAATGCATCCTCCTCTGTGCTGGGCTGCTGCCAAGGATGCGGCCCAGGGTAGGATGGGGCTGGAGTCGGGATGGGATGGAGCAGGGCAGAGGGGACTGCCCCAGATGCGGGATGCAGGAGGAAATGCGTCCTGCCTGGATGGAGGTGTGCTCATCCCACGGCTGGGGCCAAGGCGGGCTCTGGGAGCAGGGAGCAGATCCCGCAGCATTCCCAGCACCGCTGTTGTTTGAACAATACCCCGCTGGCCTGCATGCCGGGGCTAATTTTAACCCTGGAGCCAGGCCAAACCGGCCCGAACTTTCCTCGCTGTGATGTATCCCAGCCATTTCCCTTCACAAACAAGGCCCCCGTGCCAGCTCCACTGGCTCCGTAGGCAGTGGCACGCTGCCCAGGGTCCCATCCTGACGGACAGGGCAGGATTTGCCCTTCAGTGGGTGCTTTGGGCTGCTGGGAGCCCCCCATTACCCACAGCACAGGGATCTTTGGGAGCTGGCTGGAACGGGGGATGCTGGCTCCCCGGGATGCCTGAGCAGCTCCGTTTTCCACAGACATCTCTGGGAAGGAGGTGGGAGGGTTTTTTTCTACTGACAATTTTATTGAAAAGGCTTTGGGGCTGTTCTTTTTTCCCTTTTTGTTGCTTTTTTCTCCCTTTTCCCAGACAACAAAGAGATGCCCTCGGCCTCTGTGCTTCTATTTAAAAAGTGATTGGTAAAAATGCTGCAGAAACATTTGCGAAAAATGGAAAATATCGAAAACCTCTCGTGACAAAAAGAAACAAAAAAATCATTCTCTTCCAAATAAAGATCTTCTTCTTCTTCTGTTTGTCTTTCCATCAGAAAAGCTTTTAGTGTGCAAAATGTCGACCGCTTGGATGTCTTCTTCCCAGCGGGCTGGGATGCGCCCACCTCCCTGCTGCAGGAGGGAGGGCTTGGGAAAGCTAAAAATCACCGGAGATACCAGCACCGTGACCTCCACGTCCATCTCTCTTGTGACACCCCCTGTGTCCCCACCAGACCCGTGGCGGGGTGGGAGGTCCCCATGGAAAGAAGTGGCACATCCAGCCCGTGGGCGAGCCCTTCCCTGCCCACCCGGGAAGGGGGGAAGAAAGCCCAAAGGTATTTGGTCACTAGCGTGATGAGTTCCCGCCGGGTCTCAGCCCGTCACAACCAGAGGAGGTCTGCAAGGCTGTGGGGAAGCAAGCGGAGGTGTTAGAGGTTGTCGTACATGCGCAACGTCTTCTCCAGCTGCTGGCTGACGCGCTGGTAGAAGATGATCTGCTGCTTCAGGTAGGACTGCATCATCCTCTTGAAGTCGGCCACGCGCCGCTCGTGGAAGTGGTTCATCTCGGCCTGCAGGGCGAAGCCCACCACGCGGCAGCGCTTGCGGATCCCGTCTGCCTCCTCCTGGTCCATCCTGCCCTCGTCGCTCATCCGCTGGCTCTCCTTCACCTTCGCGAAGGCGCCTGCGGGGCACAGGACAGGCTGAGAGGCTGATGGATCCGTGCGATCCCCCTGCCCCTGCCATCCCCAGCCAGCACAGGAATAAGGGAATCTGCGTGCTCCAGGGCTGTCATCTCCCCTTGCCCATCAATCCCCATTGCTCTCCTCAAGGAGTCTTTTCCTTCTGGATTCCAACCTCCCCAGCTCCTTTTCTGCCCCATCCCCAGGCAGTCAGCTCACATTTAGCATATCTGGGGAGTCTGGGCTACCAGAGTGCTGCGACTCAAGGCTTGGGGTACAAAGCTAACACGGGGTAGTGTTATCACAGCCAAGCCCCCTGGCCAAGCCTACCCCACAGATGTTTGATGTCCCCCTATGGATGGGGTTCAGGAGCAGCTTTGGGAGACCCCAGGCTGGGAGGCGGTGAACTGGGATGCGGGAATGTTGTGCAGTACCGGCTGGAACTTGCCGGGAAAGCATCTCCCTCTCCCAGAGGCAGCTGATGCTCTGACACCACTTTTCCCCCCTCCTTCCATTTATTTTTACAGCTCGGTTTCGAAATAATCCTGCCTGGCTCCGGCCCTGCATTCCTCCCCCTCATTAGCACAGAGGTTTCAGGCAAACAGAGATCCTGTTTGCCTGAAAACAGGATCTGGCCTGCAGATCTTTCCCCTCTCCCTGCCCCTCACTGGGTGCACCAGACTCAGGGTTACAGTGCTCCAGCCGTGCCAGCCCTGCTCCCAATGGAGAGGAGCTAAAAGTGAAGGTTGGAGGCCAAATCCTGCCTTCCGCTCTGCCCACACAGCCTTGCTTCCGGATGGGATCCAGCTCCTCTTCACCCGCCGTGTAAACAACGTGGGGAGGGACAGGCGAGCAGGGGACTTGCATCCTCCCCTTTCCCTTTGCCTCCCACAGGGATGTGGAGCAATGCACGGACACGTGCGGATGCCCTGGCTTCACCCCAGGGAGAGCTCCCTGCCCCCATGATCCGGGAGGAGCGCGTGGACTTCGGCCCCGCTCCCAGCACCGGCACACCCACTGCTGGGTGCAAAGGGACACCCAGCCCTGCCCGCGGCCTCCCATGGAAAGGGCAAAGCAGACACTTCTTACCCCCCTCCTCCTCCATAACCGCCCCAAATACTCTGGGGACTGGTGAGGGGGCAAAGGGGACACAGGGAGCCTCCAAGGTCCCTGCACCTGGGATTGGAGGGGCAGGGACCTACTCCTGAGTTTGACCCTGGTTGTCTCCAGGAGGTCCAGTGTGGCCAGGGGACTGCAGCAGGGCTGGAGGACAGAAAGGACACTTCCACATCCCACCAACCCTGTGCAGCTCCCCCGGCCCAAGGCCATGTCCCAGCCCTGGAGCAGCAAACTTGAGCCTCTGCCAGGGAGGGAGGATGAGGAGGAACAAGTGGTGATGGATGGGGATGCTCGTGAGGTCAGGGCAGGTCACCCTGGAGCCAACAGCTCCTGCTCAGGGCCTGGGGGGAACAACACCTGTGCTGACCCCCCCAGCAGCACTTGAGGAGCCCACAGCATCACTTGATCCTGGACCCAACAGCCCCAACAGCCTCTCTCAGGCTGGGGCAAGCAGGAAGCTGTGCCAGCAGGGACCATGCTGCCTCCCTGAGAACCACAGGCCCCCACCCTCATTCCCATCCCTATCCTGATACCCCATTCCCATCACTCCACAGCACAGGATTTCCTCCTTGCATCCTGACCCCCACTCACATGGAGCCATCGTGCAGAAAAGGTCATCAACAGCGGAGGAGCCACACTTACCTTTCTGGAGGTGGATGATGTCTGGGAAGTTAGAGAGGAGCCCTTGGTACAAAGAGAGAGTGTCCAGCATGAGGAACAGGTCATTCTTGGGCTGCTCAGCGAACATCTCCCCCACGGTCTCGTATGTCTTGCCCGTGTGGGAGATGGCATTGTTGAGGGCGTCCAAGCTGTAAGGGGGGTCCATGTGGAAGGAGTGGCTGATGGCTTGGAAGGCATTGCCCAGCTTCTGGAATTCCTTCCGGAAGCCACCCACGTGCTTGCGCACCAGCTCCGAGGCCACATTGGTCAACTGCAGGACGCTGTCATCCATCTTCTTGCTGAAGGCCTTGAAGGCATCCACGCGGTCCTCCACGTCCTGCAGGTCCTGGTGCTCCGTGGGGATCTGGATGGTGAGGAGGAAGCTGGCACCCACCATCTCGTCCTTCTCCGCCCGGCGCTTGCCCAGCTTCCACTGCTTCTCGTCGCGGCAGCACAGGAAGTGCTGGAAGCCCTCGTACTGGGAGAGGACGGGGTGGCTGGTCATATGGTCCATCCAGAGGATGAGCCGCCGCTTGCGCTTCTCGATGAAGTCCTCCTCGAAGCGCCCGGTGGCCTGCTTCTCGGGCAGGTGGGGCACCGAGATGACCGTGAACTTGTGCAGGAGGCGGTTGTAGAGCCAGTCAAAGTGCTTGTACCGCCGGTACACGGGCGAGTTGATGTTGCTGGGGGTCAGCTTGTAGGAGATGTAGCTCTTGATGCCCTTGAACTTGGTTTGCTTGGTTGGGTCCTCCACAGAGCAGATGAAGGGGTGAGGGTTGGCCCTCCACTGGGGACCTTTGGAGCCCATCTCGATGCAGTACACCTCGGCGATCTTGGACATGAGGGGCACGTCCCCTAGGATGAAGGCTTCCACACCCGAGCGGACAAAGCAGGAGAAGCGGTTGAGGTTCCTCCCCACCACGCTGCCCCTCTTGGAGGAGCTCATGCTGTCCTGCCGCTCCAGTGCCGGCTTGGGACGGTAACCGGCATGCTGGTCATGCCCATAGGCTGGTGGGTACTGCAGGCTGGGCGAGGGGTGCCCGTTGGTGCCTGGTGCGCTCCGGGGCTCCTCCACCACCGTGCATGCATCGTCCCAGTCGTCCCAGTCATCATCATCATCATCCTCAAAACTGCCCTGGTAAGGGATGCTGGAGTTGGAGGGAGCTGTGTAGAAGGAGGAGTCGTGGCCGGGGGAGCCGGCCGGGCTGCTGGAGTAATCCGTGTAGTTGGAGCCTGACCGGGAGCGGAGGATTTCGACGTAGGAGGCTGGGAAGAGGCCGGTCTCCCCGCGGCTGTTCTGACCCTGTAACCACCCATCCAGGGAGTTCTCGCTGAAGATGACGAGCTCCTCGTTCTCCTGGATGCTGATCTCCTCTTTGTTTTCGCTCTGGAAGTTGTAAAGCGCTCTGGCTTTCAACGCCATGGCCGGGGCCGGGGGCACACACAGCAGCCAAAAACCCCCACACGCTGTAGGAATGGGAAAGGGCTCGGCCGGTTCCTCAGGGAAATAGGAAAAGCTGGAGAAGAAATCCCCTTCGAGGTGTTGCCAATGTCCGTGTGTCCAAATGACCCCCCGATCCCGCCGCCCCGGTTAAGAACACCATTCCCCGGTCAAGCGAGCAGCATTCCCGTCGCTCCTACGGGATGTAACCCCCGGCAGCACCCGGAGTCGGGCTCGGCCATATCTTCGCAAGTTTTAGCTCGCTGGGACGCTGATCCCGCAGTTTCACTTTCCAGGAGGAAAAGATGTTGCTGCCAGCGAGGAAATCGATCCAAAGCGACTTTTCCCGGCGCTCCTGTGGGTAAAACAGCAGTCGGCGGGTGCCGGAAAGCGCCGGGAACCGACCCCAAACGCAGCCCAAGCTCCTGGTGATCCCAGCCCCGGGATTTTGCAATTCCCTTCCGGCCCGACGGCCGCGGGTGGTTGTTGCTGGGTTGTTGTTGTAGGGCTTTTCCCACTGGAATCCGCCAATCTCCCGCAGGACCGAGGGCACGGGCTCCCCGCAGGCCCGCGCCGGGGCCGGTACCGGGAGCGCCCGGCGGCTGCCAGCG